>JALLPE010000597.1:0-16175 GCA_036940025.1 Conticribra weissflogii | reverse complement strand
CCATTTTCGAATGATCTAGACAAAAAACACCTCAAAAAACATACTTTTTGACAGGGAACAACCAGCATGATGTTTTGCCATTGTGGTAGGTGGACAAGCACTTTCCTGCTTCTTGTGCACATTTACATACATTCCTGAATTAGATATTGACGAACCCGCTTGATAATTATACTGCCTTGGTCTGTGATGTGGACTGGAGCTTGATTGTTGAGACAGTTGCTGGATCAATGGTATAAGCTAAAGTGGACAATGTTTATGACCTTGAAAAATGGCCAAAGCACAATAATAGGCTTAATTGTAGGTATGATGATGCATAGGAGCTAGATCATTGTGGTGATTTTAGGCTCCAGGACCTGCAGAAACTTATTTGTTGTGATGATTGTAAGGGTCATGAAGGGCAAGATCTTTATTGTGATGATTGTATGTGCCAGCTTTGGTCAGAGTTACATCATTGTGATGATTATAGCTATTAAAAGCAAATGAAAAAAGTGTTACCAGAATCAGCACAATCATTTGAATAATGATTGTAGGCAGCAGTGTAGGCTTCATTTGAATCATGCAATCATGTCCTTGGTAATAATAGGAATGAACACCATGATGAGGGATCTAAAACCTATAATTGAAGAGAATGCTTCCAAGATTGGGAGCAGGATTGTGAAAATTTTTATGTAGGTCATGAGGTCTTGTTTGATGCAAGTGGAGTTTCAAATTTGGTTTGATTGAGAGGTGTGGAACAATTTCAAATGCATGATCCTCCAAATGTATTGGCCAACTCCTCATCAATTCCATCTTCATCATCATCTGTATTTTTGATCAACAAAATCATAAAATGCAGATTTCATAAAATGTGATTGCAATATTTTTGTAAAATAAAAATTTACCAATGAGGATATTGTTTGCATAGTTGTTTTTCATGGAAAAAATCAAGTCATCAATATTCTTCATTGAAGCAATCTTTCCTTTCTGGTCAACTGATACCTCAAAGCAAGCATGCAGAGTGAGGTTCGATTTTTCCGTCTTGTTGTTGTACCTTGTTTTCACAGAAAATAAACAATGATAAATAAGCACACTGAACTAATCAAATTGATTTAGTTTGACATTGAAGAATCAAATGATGCATGTGGCAGCATTGGAGAACATATAGCTTACTTGGCAAGATGATGATAGTTCCCTTTCAGTCATGCTGATGATGGTCTCAAATTTTCCAAATTACCTGCCCCTTAGCATCTTTTCCTCCACCTTCTCCTCCACAGATAGGACCATCCCTCTGGCATCATTAATTCTGATGTCATTTGGAGTGCCTTCTTTGAAAAGCAGGGGTGCCAGATGACCCCATTTCGGCCATGTTAAGCATCATCAGATACAACAATTCTGCCATGTCTCCAACAAATAAAGCTGCTTGCTACTTCTTGCTGACAGCTGTGTGGAGGAACTGGAAGGTATGTTTGTGGCTTTGTATTGGTTCGATTCTAGGCAATCACCTGGCAAGGAGGGAGGCCACCTGAAAACATATTTGTCATTGTCATCAGAGAGGGTGATGTCAGTTGTTGCAATTGTAATAATTTTATCCAAGGCTGAGAAGGCAGATGTTGATTTGAACACACTTCCTGTCTCTGTAGAGAGCTCATTCCCTCCTGTACTGGGAAAAGTGCATCATTCTGTGTCATTTTGCTCAAGGTGCTGTAAAACATGTCGTTTGATGATCATGGTTCTTTTTATCAAGGGTTATATTTCAGTGATCACTGATAGTACAAAATTTGTTTTGAGCCTCTCAACATTGCTCACTGCCTAACTTCAATTCTCTTCATTCAACTGAAAACCTCCTTATGCCTTTATCTCTTCCATGGTCTAGATTTTTTCAATATTTGTCATGAGATGTTAGTTGTGGTATCATTAGGTACTAAAGGTGTGGCAACCAATTCCTTAAGTAAATGGTTACAGAATCTGAAAAGATTTACATGACAATCCCCAGAGCTTATTGTTACTGTCATTGTGAGTGGAAGTGTATAATGTAGGAGCACTAGAGGATGAGTGATGTGGGTTCAAGGGAGACAAATTGTGGGGAGGTGGGCTGTGAAAGAGAATGAGCAAAATAGAACATATATGAACTCCATTAAAGAGATGAAAAATGAGGGTGGGTTAAAGCAATCCCCAGAGGGACATGAAAGCAAGGGATGTGGATTACATAAAATCTGGGAGGCCCAGTACAAAGGGAGGAGGATGTGATTGGTTGCAATGGGAAGTGGGAAGTGATGTAGTAGTATTGGGGACAGTCAATGATAGGGGGTTGAGAAGTAGTTGTTGGAGGTGATGGCAGTTGCACAGCAACAATGATGCAATTGAAAATGAAGGGGGGGGGGTGATGGAAAAATATGGCAATTTTGCTTGCTTGATGAAGAACAGGTTGATAAGGATGGAGGAACCACTGTGGTGCAGATAGGGGACAGATGGCACAATGGAATCAAGGTATTGATGGTATTCTAGGTTTGTGAGAGATGTGGGCAGCAGGTTTGAAAATGAACTGGAAGAATTGAGGAAGTCAATATCCTGATGCCAAGTGGGGTAGATGTAGAGACTCATGAAGCAGTATAGTGGTTGGTTGGGGGGAAGATATTTGGAGTAATTTACCAGGGAGGCCTCAGAACTTTCAGAGGTGTTGAAGGGATATGGATCATAGTTTGCTGGGGGTATGGGAGTAAATTAGAGGTGGGTCGGTTGGGAGGAGGGAGTCGTTGTTGGAATCAGAGGCTGGAATGTGGAAATTCAAAGTGCTGGGGGGGGGGGGCTGAGCATTCAATTGGTAGGGGGGGCTGCTAAACATGCCCACAGAGTCAACAGCCATGCAGGTTGTTTGCAATGGCTACACTGGCAGTCATGGTGCATTGATTGATGAATTCTGTTTCAACTTATGGTGATGGACAATTAATCATGTTGCCTCTTTGTTGTCATATGTTGTATCATTGTGTTTTTGGAAATTCTAAAGTCAGTTGTTGAATGATAATTGAAGAAATAAAACAAAGTACATATTTTACTCTGATATGATACAGAAGGAAGTGTCTTAGTTTTGATCATTCATCTTGTTGCATCAGATATCAATCTTTTGGGGCATTATAGTTTTTCAGGCTTATGTGAAAGGCTACTTGTCATGACTTTATATGGGCAAAATATTTTTTGAGTGCATGGAGGAGGTAGTTGCATGTAGTGTAACAGTAAAAAAGCTACCAACAAAGCATCAACTTTCATCAACTGAGGAGGGCCTGACACAGGATGCAGCTGAGTTTGTGTACAAGATATTGAAGATGGAAACACAAGCAGGTGTGAAGGATGAAAAATTAAAACACTTTAATAACAATCATCCTAATATGTTGATGAAAACATCAAGCAACCTATATCTCAAAGAGGAGGTTTCTATTTCCCATATCATATTGAGCAAGCACACAAATGATCTTGCAACAGTATTTTAGGTCATGACTGAAATGATCTTCCAATATTTCGAAATACCAATCCTTGAATATAATGATCTTGTTGAGCCTTGGCTCTTGAAAAGATCCTTTTCACCCATTGAATGGTCAAAGCAAGTTTTTACAACATCAGTAAGTTCACCAGTATTTATTGAGTTGTCAATTGCTTTTTCCCCTTCAGGAATATGAAAGATGCAGGCATCCCAATCCCACTTGTCTTGGTTTTGATCTGCTCTTCCTACTCTGAAAAATGACAAGTCAGTCCCATCTCAAGCAGGACTATGTTCACAATGAATCCAAACGATTCTGTTTGAATTAAGTGCAACATAAGAGATGTACCTTACTCCAGAACTGTTGCTTTTGTGGTCATAGAACTTAAAGCTTGGATCCTTTCTTACTTCATGCACTCGAAACTTTAAACTTAATATCATCAAGAATGAAATAAAATTTTGCCTCTCATTTCATCCATCAAAGACTATATTTTCTTGCTTTGATTGATGAATTTTTCATATTGTTGAATTTGAATGGAATTGTGTCATGGTGATAATCCCATCTTCCTGTCATAAGAAAGTACTCATCATTACCCTTTAGCCAATCAAAGATTATCAAGTAGTTAAGACTGATTGCTGGTTGTGCAAAAGGATTTCATTGTAAAGTGTTGAAATGGATTGTGGACCCATGCCAAAAAGGATGTTAACATGTTCATAAATGTTTTGTTGATAACATTTGTACCTCCTGTCATCAAAATTCACCATCTGTAGCCCATGCCATAATATTGCATCAACCAAACAGGAGAGTGGTACTTGCGGAATCAAGTATTGTTCAGAGTTAATGGACAAACTTTTGTTGGCAAGAGACTCAAGCTGGTTTCTATTATTGTCCAAAACTTTCCCTCCTTGCACAACTTCCGGCTTTCTGTTTTTGAGCAAAATGGCAATTTTAGTTGAGGTAGAGGGACTCCACCATTGAGAACCATGGTTTGTTGCTGCTCCTCCATCATATCCATAGCCTCTGCTGTTTCCAAGGCTGCTCTTGTCAGGGTCACCTATACTTTCATTGTCTTGGTTCTTTTGACCACTCTTGCCATGGCCATCTCAATTGTCAAGGCCTTAGTTTCAGTGGCCACTCTTGTCAGGGCCATCTTGTCTTCCATTCTCAAGGCCTTGACCTCTTTGACCACTCTTGCCACACCTTCACTTTCATTTCCTCCACCTCATCATCATTGGCAACTCTTACAACTACCAATTCCTCTTCAATCACCAATGCTTTGGCCTCCTTGGCTACTCTCTCCACAGCCACATCCACTTCCATTGCCTTGGCCTCTGTCTATTGTTATTGCCTTGGCCTCTTTGGCCACTCTCACCATGGCCAACTCCTCTTCCATTGCCTTGGTCTTGGCCTCCTTGGCCACTCTTGTCATAGCTCCTTTGATTGCAGAGGCCTGTGGCCATTGCTTGGATGAAAGTTTGGTTGAGTTGCATGTTTTCTGTTTTCTGTTGTTGCCTTATTTCTTGTGTTGATAGGTCATGGTTGCTGCGGTGATGTTGTATATCATAGAGTGATGATAGGGTGTGTGATGATTGTGGACAATGATAGGATGATGATGGGAAGATTATGGTGGGGTGGTAGTGAGATGATGGAAAGATTTGGGTGATGTTGGGATAATGATGGGATGAAATCTTTCCTATCATCCCAATCCTTCCATATCATCATTTGTTGGATGATGTCATCCTATGAATACATTTTTATTTGCACAAATTAAAGAAATTAGGGTTCTTATGTCAAATTTTTGTCTTCTATGACAGATAGACCCAATAATTGTTCATAACAAAGTTGTAAAGAGGCAACTTGCAGGCAACTTTTCTAGAAAAAGCCCAACGAATCACAATTATGGCATCAACATAACAACTCCATAACAACCTGATGGTATCCATAACAACCTGATAACACCACCATAACAACACCATAACATCACCATAACATCACCATAACACCACCATAACCTCCAACTTCAATACACCATAATTATCCATTATCCCAACATTGTTTGCTAATCACTTCATAATAATAGGAAACCCAAACTTCAAGTTGCTTTTGTATCACTGGTCCTGTTCATGTGGCAGATATGATAGGAAAATCTTCTCTCACTGATTTTGACCTGAATATCTCAGTTCCCATATGTGTTTGTTGTTGTTCCATTTATGTTGTGAATAGCTTGTAGTAGATCAGATTATGACAAATTATATTGGTGACAAAAGACAAAAATTAGCTGTTTGTTGGATAAAGGAAACATGGCTTATACTGTTGAAGTTTTTGCAACAAATCCATGAAATATTTCAGTGGTGGAGGAAGGGATGATGAACTAAGAAAAGCTAGTACCAATCTCCATACCCACTGCAAAATTGCAGCTCTCCCCACTTTAGGTCATGATAACCCCAGTCATAGGTTGACAAATCAACTGAGATATGAGCTCACAAGATTGTTCCATTCCAATTCAATGGCAGCAGAATTCTCATATTTAGGGCTTGACTTGGTGTGGCCATATATAACAGATGACCTTGGATCAATTGACATATGAGTCAATGATTTTCTCAGGTACAGTCTCCAATTTTTCATCAAAGTTAATGCAGATATTTGAGTTTACAAGCAGTAGACATTTCTCCCCTATTTCATGTATTTGTGTGCAATTGATTTGCCTCATGGGATGACATGGGGATTAACAATTGTTGCAAATTTTCATTTATTTGGATGGGAATGTTGTCTTCTTCTGGATATTCAAATTTCAATGTTGATGTGTTTGTGTGTGATCTAGTACCACCATTCAAGCCACTTTCAAGAGAAGGAAGATGTCTTGACTCATTGGATATTATCAGAATGATTGTTGCAAATTTATATGGTTGAAAAGACATCATCTCCATCCGAAATAAAGAAACTACTTCACGATTTTTTCCAAGTTGTCTTCTATACTGGAGACATCATCTTGAAAAAAATGAAATATGATGGCAGTCATGAGAGGCAATGTGATGTAACCAAATTGTTTAGAGACTTGGTAGAGAGGACTTGGTGGATACTGGTGTTGATTGTGGAAATGGTTTTGGAATAGTTATGGTGAAAATGATGTTTTTTTGTTTCATTGTGGATTCATTTTTAGTGATTTGGGGTTATTTGTCTGTACAAATGATTACTTTTTGACAAATTGTAAAAGATTTTTTGTGATTTTGACACAGTGGGCTAAAACGTTATTTCTGTTGCAAAAAAGGCATGCAGATGTTACATTTTTCTTCCTTTCAAATAGAAAAAAGACAGGTTGATGAATCTATGTTCTTCATTCTAATATTTATGTATGTTTCTACATATCTCTTTGTACATCTTTGTTGTCATAGAAGTAAGACAAGACAGTAAAAATAGAAAAACAATCCACCATGGCACCATTAATTCTAGAAGACTCTGGGATAGGGAATGAAGAATCTTCACCCACTCTAAACAGCCCCACATACTCTAACCTCTAAAAATTAACCACTTGATCATTATGAAAATCCTTCTTCATCAGAATCCCTATATCTATCAAAAATCACCCAACCTCTTCAATATCATGTGCCACTGTTGACTATTGTTAAAATATTGCACTGGTTTTAGCAAGCAAGAAATTCGTTTTTTTGTGAAAGCTTACTTCTGTGCTAGTTCTGATACCATCACAGAAACATTATAGTCAGAAAAATTTTACAGTAAGGTGTGTAAAATTTACAACAAACTGGTCAAAACTTACAGTGAGCAAACAACCTTATTTTTCAACATTTAAAATTTTATTTCATTTGCCACCTGGACCAAGCATTCTTTGATGAGTAATTTTGTTGTTGTCTCCACACTCTCTGCCAAAATTTAATGGGATTGAGGTTCTCATGAAATTAAGTTTGGAGAGAATCATGAAATGCACCTCTAGTGTTTTATGGTATCAGACAAAGAGCAAATGAAAGATAAGAAAGGTATGTTCCATAAAGAATTATCAAAGTACATTGCATTTGTGGAGCTAAATGGGGGTCCAAAATTTGGAGTAAATGAATAAGAATGAGTCAAAATCAGATGATGTTTTGGTCTATGGTGATTTCCACTTGCTTTGATCAACAGTGAGTTTGATAATGTAATGAAAATAAAAGGAGGCCTCAATAGATGTGACTAAGGTAAGAAGTTGCTGTACTATGTCAACACAACAACTGCATTCAGACATTTTGCAAAAATGAATTGAAAAGTTTTTAGCACAACAAAATGAAGGAATGAATAAGTTTTTGAGTTAGTGGTCATGAAGTATGTGTCAGACACCAATTAAAATATGATTCCGCATGGTCTCTGAGTTCATACTCATGATGAATAGGAATTAGTCATTAAAATACTAATCAAGCATCAACAACCTTTGAAGACATTGGAAAAAATAATGCAAAAATTTGAAAAAAAAATAAAAAAACTGCAGTAGGAAAATGAAGACAAGAAAGATGGTGTGTTGATATCCCGAAAAACAGGTATTTTAGATTTTGTATATTTCCAGTTAATTGTTTTTTTAATTTCTGGTGTTCATCAGTACTAGTATGCATTTTCCACCAATTGTTGATAACCTGTAGTTGTTGTCTCAAAAAATTTGCTAGCTTATACTTTTCTTAATGAATCAAGATGAATTGCATCAATCTCCCAATAAATTATATCTCGGTTTTGTGCAATAGTACTGCATTTTTTGTCTTCAATAGTTCATCAATTTTTCTATTGGACACGTCCTCTGTCTATGGGCCTTTTCCAATGAAATGATAATCCATTGCATCATGTAACATCATGTAAACAAATACAATTTTTGGCAACATAATAAATATTATCAATAGCATGTACACAGACTAGTGTTTTCAACATTTTGAGTTTTGGAGTACACAAAGTCCACATTCAATTTTTACTAGCTGCTTCCTGACATTTTTTCGATTTTTGATTTTGTAAATAAAACTGGGATTGAAATAGTTCTCACAAAATGACCAGTTCAGAATAAATTCCATATAGCAAAATGCACAACTATATGGATTGTTTACCACTTTTCTTGAAGTCAAAACTTATTTTGCAAATTTTGCACCCAAAACCGATTTATACAATTGACTATATTTCAAAACAATCAGATTGTTCAATGCTACTACATGACTAAAGTTCTGTTACCAAAGGAACTCATTGTGATCACAGCAAGAACCAATAAAGGGACTCCATTTTTCTCCATATGTTGTGCAAAAAGTGATTGTGGACAATTTTCCCTTGTGAAAATAGAAAATAGACCAGTAAACTGCTATTCCTTCAACACCACCTTGAGTTTTCTTCATTTTTTCGTTTTTGGCATTATTTTAAACAACCTACAAAAAAGTTTGGAAAGTGCCTCTCTCACACCATCTCACCCATTTGGAAATAATCAGAAAATGCACCAAAAAGAGTCTCCATATGTTATAACCTTCAATGACACCAGCAATATCAGCTCTAACATAACTTTTGATCTCTTCCTGTAGTCACAACCACCAAACCAAAAATTATCATTTGCTCCTAGGAGTTGAAGAATTTAACCAAACAGTGAACAAAATATTCAAAAATGTTGTTTGAAACATCTGTCATAAACACTGCATTCTTTGCACATGTAAGTCAATGTCACCAAAGGATACACACATTTGTCACCATACTTCACAAAAAAATGATAACTCTTCTTCTTACACTTGCTATTATTTCATAGTCAAAAGCATCTTCATTGTGCAATTGCAATAGAAAATGTAAGCGAATTGAAGGAAGAGGGAGGTAGAAGTTAGCTGTATGAAATGATAACATTTTTAAAAGAAAATTGGTGGAGGTGTCATGTTTTGCTGGATATGATGTATACAAAACAGTTTGGTCTTAATTTAAATTTCCAATATTGGCACAGTTCAACATAGCTCTGCTTCAACCTATCCTACCATTACCATATGATGTAGCAATTTTGGAAAGATCTTTATTGAGCAAAATACAGTTTGCTATCTCAAAATAGCTTTTCAATTTTAGCTCAATGTCATCCAATAGACTTACCTACACCTACTTTTGAGATTTGAAATGATGAGCCAACTTACATCATTTTTTCCTTCACAATAGCATAATTTATCATGAATGCAATATTGTTGGTGTTATAATGAACAATATTGTAACTACATTTGTTCATGCTCGAAGTGCAAGTACTATGACTACAGGGTGCATTGACAAATTGTATTTTTCAAATCTTATGCAAAAGTTGCAAAATATGACCATGCATGTTCTTGATAGATCTCCAATCAATGTTTATTTTCAAACTGCATTTGAACATTTGGGATGGGGGCATTTTGTTTTTGAATCATTTTCTTGTAATCTTTAAAATGCTTGAGTGAATGGCCTTTTTGTATTTTTGTTGCTCTTTTCTGTCTATGTCATTAGCCAAAAATGAAAAAAACACATGATATTAACTGTATAAGCCTGGAATGAGGCAACATTGTATTGTCATCTTGGTGCAATCCTGCTTCCAATGTATTTAAATGACAATACCATAAGTTCATCTTTGGTGTTGCCTTTCAACTATTAGAAGGCATGCTTACAGCCAGGGAAATAGACAAATGAATTTTGATGTTTTTGTGAGACTTGAGATTTGAGTTCTGTTGACAATAATAATGAATCTAATTTAATTATGGTACTGCAATATCTATATGAAACAATCAAATTAGGGTAGGGAGTTCATTTTCAATTAATCAAATATATTTTCAGGTTTGTATTAGTTGTGTCCATTAGGGTCAAGATGGACATCTGATTGAAAAATTGCATATTTTATATTGAATTTTATTTGGGAGAAATGTTGTGATTGAAAAATTGTTAGTAGTTTCTAAAAAATTTCTTGAGTGAAAAACACCTTTGTATTTTTCTTCCTCTTGTCTATCTTCATTTCCCATGGAAAATGAAAAATCTTTCATGGCATAAGACTATGATGGGTTAAAATGATCTTGTCATCTTGGTGAAGATAGAAAATCCTCCCTGTTGAAATTGACATGAAACCTGTCATCAGTTAAATGAAACAACAATTCAATAAATTTGTCATTGCTGATGCTTTCCAAAACACTTTGGAAACGCCAGTTGTGGGTGCCTTGATTTTATTGTTTGAAGAATCATTTATTTTAAATTGTTGAAAAACACTAGTAGAGTAGCAAGTAATTACCTTGCAAATAACTAATTCATTATGAAACTAATTCTTCTTTATCCAATCTGTCCATTCTTCTCCTTGCAATTTCTAAGGCTACTTTTACTGCTGATCCCTAGGAAAACAAAAGAATTGTAAAAACATGATGATATTTGATATTGCTTGATGTTGTCATCTCTTGATCCTTGTATAATTCTTGGAGTATTGGATGTGATGACAGCAAGAGAAAATTAGAAATTAGCTTCAATCAGACATTCATTCAAAGTTAGAGCAGTTTGTAACAAAAGTGCTCAACTTAGGAATTTTTGTGGTGTGAAAGGTTTGCAACAAGAGATTTTTATATTGAACAATTATATCATAAAAATCTCTTTCTGTCTCACTCTCCAAGCAATATATAATGGCTTAATGATTGATGTTGTGTATATAAAAAATGACATCTTGAGAGGAACTGAAGTTCTCATATGTTTCATCACCAAAAACAGCTCATTCACAGAGCCCTAACTCTTACCTGAATGCATAATATTTACCTGCATAAAATAAAAAATTGTTGCAAAGTTCCCCCAGGTGCTATATATTCAAGCAACTAGTTTCAAGAAAAGTTTTATCTGTTTCAAGATAGAGTAGTAAGTTTGCCCCTTAACTGAAACACAACAAAACATTGTCTTTCCTGAAAATTTAATGGGCTATCACAAATTTATGATGGGCACTGTGCCCCCACGGATATAAGTTTCACTGGCCACAGCAAAAAATTCTGGTTTATCCCCAGAGCATAAAATCTGAAGAGACCATATTTACAAGGATTTTCCTTTTGATGCCGCTTAAATATTTTAGGATGAAAGCAAAATGATCAAGCAAGATCTCAATATCATCCCATAATTACTAATGAAGATCAAAAGGTAATTGATGCAAAAAACAAAACGGTAAAAATAGTCTGAAATTGTCCTAATCCTACCAACAATTGCCTCTTTTGACATAAAAGATCATTCTTTTTCAAACTATAAACAGTGTTACAATGCATAAGTCTGCCAAAAGTTTTTTATCATAATGAGGAGCAAGATACAATGTTTTTAATATGTTCAATAAAAATTGTTTCTTCTTCACAAAGGAGAGATCAATGAAAGACCTCTTGAATAAAGGTATTGGAACATTGACCATGACAACAAAAGGTGATAAGTATTTTCAATTGAGAACAAAACCTTACTTGGCTAATCACAGAGATTCTAAATGGATTACCTTGTTCAAGCCAATCAAGCCTAGAAATTTAAGATCATGATTTATTGTTACTATTTAGAATGGTGTGTGCTCTCAGCAAAGCTGACTGGCATACTGCATATCATTTCCCTGTTGATGTCAGAAGGTTTGTTGTGTTTGAGGACTGGAAGCATACTTTGGGGGATGTCATATTTATAGCATGTTTGTTGACATAAATGTATCACTTCAGTTTTGATGTTCACAATGATACTATCATCATGGACACAATTCTATGACTTGGCAGTGATGATGTTCCTGGCATTTATGTTCCAGACAGGTAGCTTCAAAATCAATACCCCTGTCAAAAAATCAACAAAAATCAATCCAAAACAATATGATTCATGAAAACATCTGGAACATGTTCATGTAGATTCCATTATGCTTTGCTTGAAACAGGCTCTAATTGATCTCTCATGCACAAGTTTGGGCTTAATTGAAAAGCACCTACACTACCTTCACTTCATGAAATTGCTTAAGTATGGACATACCTCCAAATGAATCAGGGCTTCTGAGAAATTGTATTTCCCATATTCAAAATACCATGATAGTTATACAGGATCAAATGCTTGGTTTAATTCACTACACCATTGTCTTGGGTAGACTTTCTTGTACATTCAGACCTTAAAATCAATTTTGCAAACCTCCACCTTATGGTTGGATGGGTACTAGCCACTTCCCCCATCAGCAACCTAAACATGTTCAACATGACAATCATTATCTCATGATGACAGACTTCTTGATCAGAAGGAGAGAGAATTATGGTATGATCCATACACTGTTTTTCATGCCAAAGAAATCTCTGAGTTCACTGGATCAAATTGAAGTGGCCAAATTCAAAGTTTTCCTATCATCTGTTTTGTTAAATTCTGAGAAAAAGACATAGTTTCTACTCTGTAGGCTGGACATTCCCATGCAACAGTATACTTTTGAAGTAGATAAAAAGAGAGCCAAGACCTTTGTGCTGTGTGCAATGATCACACTGTTTCGAAAATATAAATATTTGCACATCACCATGCGATAACTTTGCATCAAATTTTGCAAGTACTGGGAAGTGTAGATAACCTTTACATCTTACATTTATCATTGATATACCAAAAATGTACCACTCAAACCACTAAAGTTCCTTGACAAAGCAGTGTGTGGCATTATCAAAAATAATCACATGTTCAAAGATCTTTTGACTGCCTAGGCTAGATAACCTAAATGAGAAGTAAAAACCCACAGTCTGATGCCATCTACAAACAAGTTATTGGACAGTTGTAATTATGTTTTTATCATCAATTGCAACTTTACCGCCTCATAAAGTTGATAATATCAACAATCTGGACAACTCTACCCTTGTTGTAGCAATGCACAGCATGCATAGATCAGTCCCAGAAAGTTTCCCAAAATTTACTGTTTTAAGTTGTATGTTATCAATTGATATTTGGGAGTACCAAAGACAAACAAGAAACAAATAAGCCATGATAATCAAATTGGACAGAAAGTCTCAATTTGGTTTGTCACTTATTGGGAAACGATTGTCAAGCACAAAATGTCCTTATGAATTAGACAAGTGTATTCTCATAAAAAAATAACAGGTTGATGGGATAGACACACAAAATAACCAAATCATTTTGTAACCATTATATGTTGATTTCTTCCTGGTGGTAACTACTCTGACCAATCTCTAATACTTTTAATGGGTTCCAATATATTTCTTGTCAAATCTTTTGAAGTAATCAAAAATTGGATCCACTACCCAACTGACTTAAAATGATTTGTTGGAATTTCCCAAACTGCACCCAAAACATTTCATGTACCACAGAATGTTTTGATAATTAATGAATTAACATGTGCCTGTACAATAGCAAAACTATTCATAAGCGATTTTGCATATTCAGACCAAATGTCAATCACTTTCATGAAAAATTGTCTTTGCAATAGATCAGATGAATTTGTTGTAAATATATCATTAAGAAAACTCCATTGATCTTTCAGCATGGAATTTGTCACTTTTCAGTGAAGAGGTTTCACAATGTTGTGACAAATGTTATATCTCCTCATTGATTTTTGCAAGCTACCACCCATGATGTTGACCCATTCTTTTATCCTTGATGTGATGTAAACATGCATATAGATTTTGTTGTTGTCTTGTTGTTGTCTTGATGTTGTTGATGTACTTTCTGCGTGGGGCTTTGGGTTGTGTATTTTTGGTTGAAGTGTTGATTGAAACTTTATACAGTCCTGTAGGTTTCAAATATCTTCAAACAAAAGATCAAAAAAAGTTGAAGTCTCCTGAATTTAGGAATCATTCATTATTCTTTTTTGATGTTTTGGGGTTCCCATTTTGGGTTATCTCTAATATGTTTGGATTGGAAGTGATTGAAAATTAGAAAAGGGACATTCTCAACCACTGATATAGCTCTATGAGGTCAGTTTCAAAATTTATTCCATGTAGTTCATTCAAGGGAGCTTAACACATGTTGATCCCACACTCTAAATGGGTGAGTGGGAATAGTGTCCCAAAAAGAAGATGTAATCTATATTTAAAGAAATTTCCTATATTCTACTGTTAATGGCAATTATATTTAATGGCTGGTGAGTCAAAAACATACAATCTCCTACAGGAATTAAGTCAAGAAAAAAAAAAATATACAAATATGACAAGGGGTTCTTTGGAATCAATTTTCAATGATTTGAGCAAAAGGCATAACTGATTACCTTCCATATCATTTCAAATTGCTTTGCTGATCCATAGCTTTCAAATCTCCAAATGACCAACAGAAAGTATTAGAAACTTGAAATAAATGATCCTGATTCATTAGAGATTTTACATACCCACTGATGTTTAAGTCATTAAAAAATAACATTATTACTGCAGTGTATTCAAATACTTGTGACCAAAGGAAGGAAACAATTTACTGACAAAAATGCAATAACTTGGTGATTCAGTCTCATCATTCATGACAGCAAATATTCTGAATTCCTACTTGGATTCTTCTATTCAAGTGGCAGATAATTCCTTCCTCTCCACAAATCAAATTCATTTTTTATTTTCTTGAAGTTTTTTGGGCCACATATTGCAAACATGCTGTCATACAGCAAAATGGATGTTGAGAGTCAAGCAAGAATTGTTGACTGCTCACAGATCCAATTTCTGTAGGCAAACATGTTTACAACAAAGAATACTAGGAGAACTACATATACATAACACACTATGATGATAATTTGTTAGTATTTGTAAGAGAAAATATGACTCATTTCAAGTTTTGTGTGCATCTGGTTATGGTGTGACTCCTAAGCATGATCACTGCTCTACTGGTTCATCTTTCAAGATGGGATTGTTCAACAGAAGTTCATGCCCCTGCTCTTATGGGCATTTGTTTGAATCCTGATCATTTCTATTCTATCCTAGACAATGGCAGTAGTCCCTAGCCCATTAAGGGTGTCCATGTGAGGAGCAGTTGTACTTAGTGGGTGTTTAGTTGAGAACCTAAGTAGGGTGAGTGTCAAAGAGCAAAATAGATGTTAAGAGTCAAATGAGAATTATTGACTGCTCATGGATCCAATACTGTAAACACACAAGTGTACAACAAAGAGTACTTGGAAAATCACACATGCATAACATATTATGATGATGATTTGATAGTATTTATAAGAGAAAATATGGCTAATCTTTTAAATGCTGTAATTTGTAGGTATAATGCTAATTGAAATGGATGTCAAGAGTCAAGCAAGAATTGTTGACTGCTCATAGAAGTGATGCTGTAGGCACACAAGTGTAAAACAAAGAGTACTAGGATAATTATACATACATAGCATATTACAATGATGACTTGTTAGTATTTAAAAGAGAAAACATGGTTAATCTATCAACTGCCTGCTGATTAGCAGTGGGCATTTTATGAACTTAGCAACAAGTCATGACTTAAAATTAAGTCTTGTAAATTTACACAGAGTAATCAATACACCCAACAAAAACCTCCTTAAATTGTGACAGGTTTTCATGGAACCCTTTGCAATGGTACCAGATGCCATTGTGAGCAAGGGCAATCATCATTTTGGGACAAATATTTGAGCAACATGCTCCAAAAACAAAAGCACAATAGTTGGCTCTTCTAATAAGCCTCTTATACTGCTCCAAATATGATATGTCAAAATAGCTTAAAAGCTAACAAAGCTAACAAAGTAGTAAAATGATAAAATTGATGTGATGTAAGCACAGTTTTGCATTTTATGAGCTATTTTGACTATCTGAGAAATGAATTGCGCTTTCCCAGGTGATA
>JALLPE010000595.1:0-16197 GCA_036940025.1 Conticribra weissflogii | reverse complement strand
TGACAAATAATAATAGGAGTGATTGGGATTCACGTACGTACATTTGTATTATAATAATATTATTGTTGGCGGTGGATCCTGCCAATATATCATAGGTAATGCGTACATACATTATTACTACGCAAATTGTCCTGTCACTAAAGATTCTGCAATATCTTTTTATGATAAAAATGGATTCATTTCCTCAATACTTATCGTACATACCGTCGTGTTCTTAAAATTGACATGTTCCTAGAGGTAGGCTGATACCAAATAATAATATCACAAAGTATATATTATAATATTATAATCAGCCTGATATCACATAAAATATTCATATTTTATTCATAGAACAGGCTAGAGTGGCTAGAGAACCATACGCACAAAACCATCGACAACAACCCATCAAAAATCCAAATGAGCAACGTCATCGCCCCCTTCCTCGAAAGCCGTTCGAGCCGGCAACACTACCACGACCGCACTTGCGCCCTCCTGTCCACCGTCGCCACCGGCACGAGGTCGTCCCCCCCCAAAACCACCCTCCTCACCCTCCCCAACCACCCCTCTCACTCCTCCGAACGGCGCCCCACGTCGACCTTCGTCGTCCGCCCGCCCAGCCCCAAAGAATTCGCCGTCCTCCTCGACCCGTCGCTGTGCAACTGCCGCCTCGTCCATCCAGATGTGGACATCCGGCTGATGTACCGCGTGGGCGGCAACGGCGAGGGGAAGGCCATGGCCAGCTGGGACCTGTCGCCTGCCCTGAAGCAGCAAGTGAGGAACAACGGCTTCGGAGGGAAGTGGCTGATTCTCGGCGTGTTGCTGGACGGGCCCGACGCCCAAGATGCCACCTCTTCTTCTTCTTCTTCTTCTTCTTCTTCCTCTGCTTCGGCGGGACTCAGCCACGTGGCGGGACTCAGCAACAACACCCTCCTGTCGGAATGCGTCCTCGAACCGGGCTGCTCGCTCCACGACAACTCCGAGGTGTCTCGCACGCACGTCATGAAGCACGCGTCCGTCGTCGGCTGCGGCTCCGTCACGTGTCCTCGTTCCGCCGCTCAGTCGAGCTGGAAGCAGTGCCGCTTCGACATGCAGAGAGGATCCATGGACGTGGAAGTGGGACCCGAGGCCGGCGGAGGGAGACTCGTCGACGTCTGCGTGGAGAGCACGTTGGTGGACGTGTGCCGCGACTTGCACATGGATTCGGCCGGCGGCGGTGGCGGCACCCTCGCCCCGCTCGTTCCCAAACCCGCCGTCGAACCCAGCGAGCCTCGCGACGATCCCATGAACGCTCTGACCCCCCATTCCAGCATCTTCCACACGCCCACCGCCGCGCATGTCATGCTCCTCCCCCATGCCTCCATCCGCTCCGCCCAATCCGTCCTCTCCTCCCTCCTGCTCCCGCACGCCGTCATCTCGTCGGGGGTCACCGCCTCGCATGCCCTCCTTCAGTGGCATGCCACCCTCACGTCCCACTCCGACGCGCATCGCGTCTTCTTGATGGAGAGAAGCGAGGTCGGCCCGCACAGCTTCACGGCCAATGCGATTTACGGTCCGGATGCCCACGTCAGCGGGGGGGAGGTGCACTGCACGCTGTTTGGGCCGAATGCGAATGGACATCATCAGAGCCTTTTGATTGGGATTCTGTGGCCTCTTGGAAGGGGGAACGTCGGCTATGGTGTGAGTGTCCGCAACAGTGACGTGATGTGCGACGTGTCGTGATTGATTGGTTGTGTTTGTGCTTTTTGTTTGTACTTTTTGTGATTCTGTTATTTAGACATTATTTACATCGTATCGTACTCGACTACGAAACTGCGAAATGCTAAACTCTCGTTCCAAAACAATCGCCAACGTGCTTTGCAGAGCAACGTCGGAAGCAACCACACCGGACGAATCCCAGATCAAGAAACCAGCGTGGGAGAAGGAACGGTGAGGAATTGTCTCATTTCCATGTTTGTTTGTCATTATTTTCATACACACACATTGTTTATTGCCGTCTGCCTATTCGACCGTCCATCTCGCAACACCTACCGAACATTACCCACGTCCCGACACAAACCAGTTCTGGGGTCTGGGCAGCGTCATCAAATTCCCCGTGGATCTCACTCACGCACCCTACTCCATCATCGCCGCCGGAGTGCAACTGCCACCCCAACGCATCACGCTCCCCTTCTCCCTCATCACCGACGGACCCAACAACATGAACCTGCTCACGCCCGGATGGCTCCTTCACTACAGTCCCTACACCATCGCCCGAAGCGAAGTCAAATTCGCCAATCGAAGGACGGCCAAACGACACGATTTTTACACTGGATGGAAGATTTTGAGGGCCGGCGTCATGGACATGTTGGTCGATGCCCGGGAGTCTTTGGTGTCAGCGGGACGACGACAGCAACAACAACAACAACAACAACAATCCGGTGGAGAAGGCACCAGTGGAAAACAGACACCGGCACCACCGGCCAAAGTCTTCAAAACCGACAAAACCATTCCCGGCCTTGGAGCCAATCAACTCACCGAAAAGGGACGTCAAATCGGTATCAAGGCCTATACCGCCGCCATTCAGAGGTACGCCCTGCGAGGATTGCTCCAGCGGTTGGTGAACATGGCCAAAGCACAGGACGGAGTCCTCTCCGTCGAGGATGTCCTTCGTCATGTCGGTTTGGAAGGTGTCGATGCCCATTTCGATGGACTTGCCAACCATCACGGCTCGGAAACAACGACTCCTTCCGCATCCAAAGTGAATTGGCCAGTCCTGCCGTGGAACGAAGAAGCTTCTACCGACCCCGAAGCGCAGTGGAAACATCATCATTCTCTGCTGATGAAGGAACTTCCCTCCATCGTCTCGTCGATGCCCAACGCCAATAACGATAAGAAATCCATCCTGAGCGCCCTCCTCCAAAAATGCATTGCGCTCGAACAAGACCACGCCAAGAGAGTTTATCAAAGCAAATCCCGCGACGACACCCGAGGAGCCAAGACGGTGCCGGGATATGCCGACGTGCACGTGGCGGCGGAGAATGATTCGGTGGTCTTGGCGGCGAGGGAGGAAGCGGAGAGCGTGAAACGGGATGTGGCGGTGGTGGAGGAGATGATGGGCATTGCCATTGGAGGTGCTGGGGCTAGGAGCCGTTTGTAGGTGGTAACTCCTCAAATGCGAGGTCGTTGAGCATGTTTATTTTAATGCAATTGTGATTGAAAGGCGTGATAATGTTTCAAGTTTTACTAACTTGACAAGGCACTGCTATTATGTTATAAGGAAGATAGTTTGCCGACCCTTTATGGTCAAATCCCATGTGTTTCATCTAATGAAAAAATCACAATATTATTTAATTAATGCAATGTTTTAAAAGCTTGATTTTGATTCGTTGCATTTTACGTTAGTTGCACATCAAAAATAATTCCGATAGTTTTGACAAATCAATGATTAGTAATGAAAGGCCTTGAATCTTTAATAAATAGGACACCTTAACAAATTTTTCACTACAAGCTTCATCAATAGAGTTCAAATAATATTCAACTGTTGTTATCACTAGAGAATTTCAAACATGAGGAGTGGCTGAGCCAGTCACCAGCAAATGTATAATAACTACTTCTAAGATCAATTGAGGTTGCTGGAACATACCAAGTACTACAAATGCATTTTCTGTGTTGTCAAATGCATTCAATTTCCACAGCTAGGTACAAAGGAAAAAGAAGGCTTTTCCTTTTAGTTTGACTGCCTAATTTCAATCACCTGTATTTATGATTTAAAATCAAAGAATATTAGCATTTTTTGGTGACCCTATTGCAATATTTGTTTTGAGGAGCAAGGGCCAATGCCAGTGTATGTAAATGAGTAGTGCAAATGACACATCTAAACTTGACTTCAGGTAATAGATTTTCTTGTTAAAATATCTTACTTGGCAGTTATGATTCATACCTGCAAAAGATGGTGGAAATGTCCTTTCCAACCTAATTGTTCCTTTTTCATTCAGTGGAAAGTGGAGCAAAGCAGGAAAATGTTAGTGAGAAAAGAAACTTTTCTTGTAAAAAAGTTAGATATCTTCACTCAACTAATAAATGAATTTAATGAAAGCAATGTCATTGAAAGAAAGGATTACTGTATTTTTCTATTAAATGTCATCCCACTTTATGATGAGCTGTAAGCAACTTTTTGCAATTATTAGGCTTGCTAATCTGTATTTTTGAAGTGTGAAGGAATAACTTTTGTGTGATCATTGACTCTCATATGACTTGATTAATTTTTTGGACAACCTTTCAACAATTGATTTATTTCAGAATGGGTCAAAGTCATTGTACACCAGACAAATCAAAATATTGTAAATTTAAATTCAATTCACAGTAATATCTTTTCATGTCAAAATACATTAGATAGAAGTTCGAGTTTAAATCTGTAATGCCTAATCAACCTATGATTTTCCACTCTGTGAAATGAAAATGAATAAGCCCCCTGCACAGTGATCTTTTTTGACCTGTCTGTCTGTCTCTGGCAGTCTAAAGCTTAGATCAGCATACTTGTTATGGCACATGCAGGGACAAACACATAGAAACATGTTAAAGTAAAATGTGTGTTCTCATGTGAAAAAGAAAATTCAAGAAAAGTTAGAATATGTAGAGAAAATGATCCCAAATGAATGATACCAAATAGATAAGAAAAAGAAAACAGAAAATTTAGTATCAACTAAATCTCGTCTCTAGTAAATATGAAATGAAATTGAGGCACTTATTAAAATAAAGGATGTTTATCTTGATTTTGATCATTGTAACAAAGCATTGAGAACAAAGAAGCTGGGATGTGTCAGTCAATAAATTATTCACTGCAATTTTATGGACCAGACAATAATGACCTCTTCTGAAAGAAAGCAGGACTGACACAAGCCACTCAAAAGGATAAAAAAGCCTGGTTAAGAATGGGTAAAATTGCCTGCATGATACAAGTTGACTGGTACCAAATCCAATGCCAAGTGTAACATTACCTCTACAATTCTCAAGATTTCACCATACTCTGATAGATGAACAACTACACTTATCCATATCAATTGGTACAAATGTACCTTTAAATCCTATTATGATATTGTAGGGAAACTACCAAAACCAATCATTCAACAGACTTTAAAATATCTCAACTGGTTGATTTCAACTATAAACATACCTGTTGGACATTTTGTTTGGTCTCATGTTGTGAAGACTAGTTCATTGTGCCACAATATTATATCTTCAAATGGTGCTGTGAAAAAATAGATTTGTCTGTATTCAATTTTTGTGAATTTTTATTAATAAGACGAAGTAACAAAAGGCACATCAGGCATGAACTCCTTTGTGCTACAACACCGATTTGACATGGCAAGAAACTCTACATCCTGCATAGTGAGGTGTTTGATGTAACCATTACTGGAAAATGCTCAAGTTCTTGTAGATTTTTCGAACACTGTAAATCAAAATATAATCCAATATCCAATCATATTGCAATTATTTGTCCAAAACAAAACGGTCTATTCTGCTCTCTTTGAAGTACAATAAAATCAATTGTATCAGTGTAGAGGGGGAAAGGTGTTTAGGCTAAGCCTGAAATTTTCACGCCATAACCAACATGCTTATTAACTCTGAATAGTTGTATAGTTTTGAATACATTGGTTGAAACATATCTCTAAAATATAAAATATGCATTATCACATACAAATATTACAAGACTATCTTCAGAACAATACCCATAATGACTACTTTCTCTCCTTGAAAGAAAGAAATGACATACAATGCCACATGTTAGTCACAAACAGGTCATTCACCACAATGATCTGTGATACCATCATGCTCACTGAAATCTATGTGATGAGCTCTCTAGGCTTGGGATTCTCCAGTCTATTTAGTCTCATCCAATCTGGAAAGGGAGCAGTCAATACCAATCAGATTAATGCCAATAAGAGGTTCTTGGGAAATAATGTGTCTGTAATGTATACATGTGTGATAGAGAAAAGGTTGTGTTATCATATGAGGTTTCAGGCAAACCAAAAACAGGACCTGTAACAGACAAATCCTTGCCATTCCTTTCCAATTTAATATGCTACAATAGCATCATCCCCATCAATGGATGACCTAACCTTCATCAACATTGATCCCTTAGAAAATTATACATCCATTCTGTTGATGTCTCACTTGTTGCCCCAATAAACGCCGCATTTACAGGTTAGCATAGGTATTTCAAGTCAACTTAACAGTAATTGACAGTAGTTAATTTCATTGGATTGCCTCAGTCAACATATGCAGTCACCAAAATTGTTTACATTGAGAATATCCCCATTCCTGTTTTGGTATTGTATTTGTGAAAACAACAATCAATAAATCTCAATCAACATATGTGCATGATCAGGTTTGCCAATTTGTTGTTGACTTGCTTTCAGTACTTCTAATTATATTTAGTTTGTCCAACATCAATTTCAGAATTAAAGAACTTCAGAACTTAATTCTACAACAATGTTTCCCCCTGTGTGTCTTTTCAATATTTCCCAAGTAGCAGGAGAAAAAGAGAAGGTCTCCACTTCTTCATGTTTTTGAATCAGGATTTTGAGAAAAGTAACAGAATCATGTGGTTTTATGGCAACCAATGCATATATATCAAACAACATATGATTTACCTGTTGCACATTTTGGGCCATATGTCTCAACATCCTAATAATTTTTTCAATTCACTACTAGTGAATAATGCCAATGCTACATCATCAAAAGGTCAGAAAACTTATACCAATTTTTATCCAAAATGGAAATAGGAAATAGTATTTGTACTTAACCTGATGACCACTTCTAACATCTTCATGATTGTGAACAGCATACTATCCAATTAATTTAATAAAAGAAGTAGTTAGTGTTCTGGTTGGATGTTGGATATCTAAAAATTTTGAACATGGTAATCATACAAGCTGTCAGAACACCAAATAGGTACAACCAAGTGCAACATTGAAGTTGTCATTATTAAGATGATAAAGTTTGGATGAAAGTAAGTCATCCAAAACAACAATCTCTTCCCCTCTCACTCAAGTCTTTGCCCTGACAATACTTGATGTGGATACTTGCCCTGGCTTCCAATAATTATGTCCATGAATATTCTTTCATAGATTTTCAATGTCTTGATACAATAATTTGTAGCCAGTGCAAATATACTTTGATGAATGGCTCCCAACTAACTGTACTAGCAACACTACCAAAAACAATTATGATTCCCATCATGGAGATTTGCCTCTGGTAATTTCAACAACAGTAGTGTGGTTAGAATTCCTTTGTATCTTGCTGGATGTACACACCCTGACAATTCTTATGCTGCTAAACATGCTGTGAGAGAATATGTGTTCTGTCCAGAGGTTGTGCACAAGCATGGCCTGAAGCAAATTGGTTGCTATCCCAATACTGCTGCTGATGTGAGATTGATTATGAAACCTTCCAAAGAACTTTTGAAGATTGATAGTTTTCTGGGTACCAATTTTGTTGGGGTGTATGGACATGAAGCCAAGGATGATCCTAGCTGTGTCAAAAATAGAACTGGATATGTGATTCGGTTTGCCAATTGTCCTGTCATGTAATAGTCTCAATTGCAATCGAAAACCACTCTATCTACTATGGAATCTGTTCACTTAATTGTATTATGTATCATTTTCAACCAGGAATTTGATGTGTTCATTTTTCAACTGTACTACAGTGTCATAATCTCCACAGCTGCTGGTCTAGTATGCCCATGGTCAGTATGCCCATGTCCATCATGAGCTGATTCCCCCAGCTTGTCTAATGAAAAGCTACCTCTAGGGGTACCATCTGGGATTCTCCATCAGCTTCAACTGGGGGAGATGGACAAATTTGGCCACATCGTATAAGATTGGGTTCAATGGGTGCAAGGTCAGCTCAGAAAATGATTGATTTTTTTCATTTGGGACCACTTTTTAATGCAATACCTTCAATAATGTTACTTGAAAAATGTGCTGGGTCAACATGCTATATACAACCTTGCTCAATATAGTTTGCCACCTTCCAAATTGGTCAGTCCAAGCTATGTAAGAAGCATTTTGGCCCCAGAGTTGAAGGAAAAAGAAGGCTAGTGTATCAGTCAACAATTATCCTCCATTCACAAGTTTTGAAATTTGGAATGGTAAGGAAACAGAATGAGGTAAAGTCATTAAATTTTCTTTCTCATAAGGCATAGTAAACTTCTGGGAACTCTAACTCACCTGTGACCATTTCCTTTGCACATTTATCCTTTGAGATATGTTCCTCAAATTTATCCAGTGTGAGGCTCAACTTGGACAGGTTTGAGCTTTTGTTCAGTCAACAGTCCTTTTCTTGTTTGCTTCATCTGGTTCCAAGTAGCTTTTCAGTGATTGTCACTTCAACAAAATTAAATCCAAATACATGTCTAGTTGATATTGGACATCTTAATGAATATGACTATCTGATAGAAATGACCTATTGTATGTGCCACTGGAATGGTGTGCAACAAATCTTGTGGCCTGCAAATAAATGAGTCAAAGGCAAGCTTAGAACTCTCTGCCTGGACTATCTTTGATGTAGCTGCTCTAACAATCCAGTGGAAATGTGTATTTTCAATAGTAGAGCAAACATGTATCACTTGGTATGAAGTAAAATTGATTTTCTGGTATGATGACAAAATCTAATACCTCACCATAGAAAATCCACAGATGTATGTGGAGTCCATCTTCACAATCTTGGAATATAATTCCATGTGATAAAATTTGACTATTGAAAAATCTGATAGGGTAATGGTAAGTTTAGGGTTGAGCCAATTTTGACCTCTTAGTGTGCATGTGATTTTGAATACCAAAAAACACAACATTTCTCATCATTTCATTTCTTCATCTAAACAGGATTTTAACGTCATTTTCCTGTATAAAACATGCTTCTTGTTGTGTTTAAATAAAAATGATTTACTTGTCTTGTAAGGCAAATGTTGGCTGAGTTTTGATGTTGGAAAAGTTCATTTAGCCCATGTCAATGAAATGATTCACATCACATTTTTAAAATTCAACTAGTCAAAAATTGATAGATTATTCTCCTGTTGTAAGGGGATGGTAACATATCTAACTCCAATCCTGATTATCATGCAAAAATGCCACCTATACCAAAATCAACCATGTCAACAGCAATGATGGTAAACTCTTGCAATCCATATCTGCAAATTCCATTTAGACAAGATAATTGGAAGGCACAAGACTCAGCACCTCTTATTCAGATCAACAGGATGATTCTAGACATAAATGCATCAATGCTAACTACTATAAATGCTCTAATTCTAATTTAAAAAACCAACACCATCCAACAAATTCAATGTACTTGATTAGACACCATGCAATCAATACTGAATGCAAAGTTTGTTTGTATCATCTCCAATCCCTGCATTGTCACATTCATTTTTGATCTCTACCAATCAATTATATGATGATTGTATTAAGGGCAAATTTGATGCCTCAAATTCTATACCTAACCAGCAACACTTTAAAACCCTAAATAGCAATGACAAGAAATGATAGACCCTATCCCTTTCACAATACCAATCCCTTTGCCACTGATCAAAATGCCATTTTTAGTTCATATTTGCATGTTGATCCTATAAAATTTTATTATCATTGCTCATTCTCTTCAATAAAGTCCATAGAATCAAATCTGACAACAATTGAAATTTTACACCTCAATCAAGATGTACTAGAATTGTACTTACATGGCAATAACCAAAATCTATAGCAATCACAAAAATGTCAAGTAAATACCACAAAATTGTTCTTTTGTATCAACCACCAACTAACCACAAAAGAAAAATAACCATTCCAAGCACCAATTTTTAGGGTGACACTGCAGACATGCCTAACACAACCTTATTTTGTGCCACCATTACCAAAATCTAGACTAAAACAACCTAAATTGACAATTCTGGTAATTTTCCTTTTTTCCAGCAATTTTTATTTGTAGCATATAATATGATTCATTATCCAACTGACTTGGTTACAATTAAATCCATCTACACTATGCTAGAACATAGTCAATGTAAGCACAATTTTGCAACCTTGTAAAAATTAAATAGTCATGCAAGAATATAAATCAACCATCAACATCAAGATTAATTTGGTATACTTAAGAAATTTTAATTCATTGCAGTCTATTAGACCATCCAAAAATATAGATTTATTTACACAGAAATGTATTACACATTTTGAATGACATATAAGGATCTGTTTATTGATGTTAAATTTATGTTCATGAAGCAGAAGTGTTCAGTAATGAAGGCAGACTTTTCCAACCAATACCATTTTCATTCCATAGTAGAAATCACGGTGCAATATGATACAAGTTGTGGATGTACTATGATTCTTTGAAGCATATATACTAACCAATAAAGTAAGCTGTGAATCACCAAAACATTTTCCATGATTTACTTAGAATTGGAAAGGTTTTCATAAATATCACCAATTGAGCAATTGAGTGGGTGATGAATGCAACAAGCAGCTTAAACACTGACAATATATTTCTCTTGTTAAATAATACTTAATATTGAAAAAATCATCAAATATACCAATATGAAAAGGTATGCAAAGTACCAATGGCTCTGATGTCTTCTAACATTTCTTAGACACTTGAATGTCACAAACACAAAACCAAAATTATCATCAGGCCTTTACCAAAATGATAAATGAGACACCAAAACTAAATCTTGATTTTTTAAAATCTTGGAAATAACCCATCTGATATAAACTAAAAATGGAAATGATATGACACTATAACTGAATTTTAAAAATTCTTTTTACAATGGAATCATCGCTCAATGCCATAAATACAAAGTCAAGAAGAAGTTAAGATGTAAGTCTTAATTTTGGATGGAATCAAAAGATAATTTAAATTGAATTATTTTGAGTAATGGTGTAAAATTTTTCTCTGGTTCAAATCAATCCACCTATATTTGAAATACATTTCGCTGTGACTGTTGATTGTTAGGAAGAGTTAAGTCTTTTTTAGCTGAACAAAGGTCCAACCATACAAGACAGTAAAATACAAACATTCTGTTGCAGGTGCATTTACTGTGATCAAAATTCAGTCAAGTGTATCAGTTTCATTTTTCTTCTCTTTCTTGTTAGTGACAGCCTTCCAGCATAGTTTGATAATATTCAATTTCATGTGTTTTGCACATTATCCATCTACTGTTAATAGAGAAAAAATGTATCCTGGTTTCTCACTCATGGACCATGTCTTGTCATGCTTTTTTACATGAAATCAAAACCATTCCCTTTCAAATTTCTTTGAAAAGTACACCACATCTCATTGTAAGATGTCCTTGAACAGTAACAAACAATAGTAACAATGGCAGAAAAGATCCATTGCCTTTCTGAACTGAAAAATGAACATCAGATTTTCCCTACCACATCAGATTGTAATACAATCACAACCAATATCAAGTTGATATCATTCTCATCTCACAACAGAAATGGCCATATCAACTCAGCCAGTATCTCCAATGATGATGATGCCAACAATGACCATGGGAAAGATTTCAGGACTGCATCCATTGTTGGCATAGGAAACCTCAAGTTATTTGTCATCAAGGTCTTCTTTGAGCATATTGTTATGGTCACCAAACAAAAGAAGACCAAAAACTCAAACCAAGCAATGACAAGATGCTAGAGCTTTTTCACAAGCACCTTGAGAATTTGATTGCTTTATGCTGCCTGACATAATTTGCTAGGAAGCAGTCACTGCAAGTGTATATCTATGCATGTTCTCCAAGATGTCATTATTTGCACTGCAGTTGAGAAATTGTGCATTCAATTTTCTGTAATGAAGGAATCAGAAAATCGAATCATTTTGGACTGGATCCAGTGTGTAAGGTTGTCAAACCCAACCAATAACACCAAAAATAAGTTCTTCATCATCTCCTACCATGAAGATGAGGTCCACAATGAAGTATTCAAGCAACTTCTGAATCCTATTTCCACTGAAGACACAATGGTCATCTGTGGTTTTGGTAATTGAAGATGGTCAAGCATTCTTGATCAGCTGAACAATCTGTAACCAATGCATTATGGCAATCAAAATAAATCAAATGAAAAAGTTGATGCAAATGCCTTGGTGGTCAAATGTCTTTTGGAGCATTTGGAAAATTTGCAAGACATGTCAGTAGTGATTGTACCAAGGGCAGTGTAAGAAATTACAGATGAGGTCACTCTTTGTGATGCATCAGACAGGAAGAAGTTTCTACCTCCTTCGATGACCAGGCAAGACTAATACAAAGAATATTCATCAAAATATGGTTATGGAGTGACATTCAGTAACCATATTATTTTTCATAGTGGGTAGGTGAGGGACTGTGAGCCAAAGGAAATAATGATAATATCTCTCACACACTTCCTCAAGTATTGGAAAGATCATCATGGAGACATGATGGTGAGCCTCCCAACCAAAGATATCTGTTAATCATGCTGTATTTCATCAAACAACACTAATACAACTTATCTTGTGACTTGCTCTTCCATAAAGAGTGAGATAAATACAGAGATGGAGATACTAGATACCATAGTATTTGGTGCCAATTATGAGGTGTTAACATCATTAGATTGTGATGAACCTGATTGGGACTCTGAGAATGAATCATTAAATGAATTGCAGAGGAATCAATCAGTAGGAGGATGAATCATGTTCCTACTCCTTCTGATGATATAGAAATAAGGGAACAATTGCTTTTACAAGATGCTTGGTATGTCATGATTGGTTGATGACACCGGCATAGCTGTTACAAGAGTTTAGTTAACAAATCAGAAGCAAAATTCTCATGTAAAAGACAATATTTATAATATATTAGCAATCCTACAGTCCATTTGTTGACCATGGTCAAATTTATGATGCCCTGGATTGAAGGAAATTGACTGGTTGATACCTATAATTTCGCTACAATTTGGAGATGTAAACTGTGCTCAAGCACATAATGATAAAATGGAGCCAAAGGATATATATGGTTTTGTCATGTCTAGCAAGCACATATTACTTCAAAAGAGCTTGTTTAAATGTATAATGAGATAAAAAGACAGGATGAAAAGAGAGGAGAAATACTTATTGACTTTAACAATTTTTCTGAATAGAATAAAACCAATACAATATTGGGATTGATCCCATACCTGGGTCTAAAAGCAATTTACCAAAAATAGACTCTCATCAAATGGAAGTTTGTTTTTAAATGTAAATCATTATAAGCAACACACTACTTTTCAAATAATAAATAGTCTTTTTATGTGATGAATTCCTGAAAAAGATGCACAGCAACTTCATAACAAAAAGAAAACAAAATCAAGTCTTCTCAATAGACAAAATTAGCTGTTGCTTAATAAATCAGATGATGAAATTTTAATTCATTATGATGAACAAAACATATAAACACCCAGATGGAAATGTTTAGATGCATAATTGGATCAATGTTGACTGGATGAAAAATTCAGATATTTTTGTCAAACATGTAATGGCAAGGAAAATAATTTTGATAATGTTAGAAAAATCAACATGTAATAAAGATCAAAACATATTAATCACAATGGTGGTATTATTAGTTGGCAATGGCTCAGCCTATTTCTTGAAAATTTGAGGACATATTTGAGGACATAGGGCATGTCCATTTTTTGTCCATTTTACATACCAGAATATATCCTGAAAAATGTCTGCGGCTCCAAAGTCATTTGACAATGAATGTCCTGTCTCATGTCCTCTCATTCCTAGAGGACATAGTGTAAAACTCAAATAACTCTTAGAAAACTCTTGAAAATAAACAAAAAATGTATTTAGATTCTACTCAACAAGATCAATTCAAAAATGCAACAAAAAAGTATAACATGGTACAAGTATTAATACAACTTACATAAAAATAGAAAATATTTATCAAAAATATCTAAATTTACTGTTTATTCCTGTTGGGTTCAATTTTACTAAAAATTTAATTTTACAAATTATTTCACAGAAGACAACATAACAAAAAGTACCAAAATTCCTCCTCATTGACCTCTGTAGCACCCTTGTCCCCTCTCATGACAGGAGTGCCCTTGCTACCATGACCATGGGTAGCAACCTCACCCTCCTTGTGACAAGAGCGCCCTTGTCTTCTTTGTCATGGGGAGCACCATTAATGCCATTGACAAGGGGGGCACTGTCAATGTCACTATCACAGAGCAATCAACAACATCATGTCATAAGGGGTGCCATTGATGCCATCAAAATCAGTGAGCACCACTTACTCTGTTGCCATGGGGGATGTTGTGAACACTGTAGCATCATGGGGAGGGTCATCTATGCCAGCCATCGTGCAATGGAAAGCACCAACAATGCTGTTGCCATGGGAGGTGCCATTAAGGCTGTTGCACCATGGGGGGATAATTTGATGCCATTGCACAAGGGGGGAGCTGTGGATGCCTTCACACCATGTGGGGAGACAATAATGCCATTGCCAAAGAGCAATCCAAGCCATTGCACCATGGGGAACAATGTTGATGTTGCAACAAAGGGCAACGTCAACTCTTTTGCCACAGAGGGTTGCAGTGAACACCATCACATAATGGAGAGCGTTGTCAAAGCCATTGCAACAGGAAACCTAGGTTTGCAGTTACTGCTTTTACTTACCGCAAAAATGGGGGTAAACTACATGTTACCAAGGGTAAACCTGGTAAATACCATTTACCTATAGGTAAAATTCAGTTTAACTGACAGAGAATTTTTACGGTAAAATTGAACTTTCAATGGTGGCATCTAGATGCAAAAGTGACCCACAGCAGTAATTTTGAAAATTACCACAAAAAATTACTGCCCCACAAAAATACTGTTTATTGTGTTCAATCCGGTAAATTACTGGTAAACACTGCAAATCATGGTAAAACAGTGGTAACTGCAAACCTAGCAGGAAACCCCATCAACACTGTCACACCACAAGGAGAACATTTTATTGCATTACCACAGGAGGCGCCATTGATGCCTTCATTATGGGGGTTGCCCATAAAACACACCTACATCAATGCCATCACCACAATCTGTGAGGATAACAAAAACAAAGAAAAATTTGTTAAAATTAAAATTGACTTAAAATTAGATAAAATATTTGATGTACCATCTTCCACAAATTAATTTTATGACATATTTTTTGACAAAAAATGACAAAATGAAAAAATGAATTTTTGCCAGAATCAAGAGGGGCATGAGGGGGAGGAAGATGAGATTTGTGTCACAATGAACTTTTTGTGTTTACAAAGAAAATCTTTTCTTGAAACTCATATTTTTTATTTTGAAATTAATATTGGTTTTGTAATTCCAAAAGATGAAATTGGGAAGGATATATTCCATGAAGGAATCAAATTTATCTTCCAAAAGGGAATTTAAAAGATCCAGTTGGTTTGCAAGTTTTTTTACTTCCATGTAGAAGAGAGAACATGTGACTGAATCTGAGGACATGCTGCTGACACATGAATGAAAAAAAGCAAAAATATGGACAGCCATACAATTCTGTCCCTGGGATTTTAGGATATGTCCCTGTCCTGTGGACATGTCCATGACATTTCCAACTAAGATGGTATTCATAGAAGCAATTGGGTCAAAAATCATATACAAGCCAAAATTTTGTAGTTTCAATCATCTTTTGTGGTGTCTTGTTCTCCACAATGTTTTCTCATCCTCTGGTAGCTGCAATGAATGCATTGTTTCTGTTTTTGGAAAGGCATGCTATTTGTTTCCACTCAGAGGGATGCTCAAAGCACACTCTGAACAAAAACACAAGTTCTGATCCAAATTGAGTTCAGTATTGGCTCCATTTATTTGCAATTGGAGCTATGACAGCTCCCCCCCCCCACAACACCCAAATAAAATCTAATGACATTAGCTTTCAAAATCATGAGGGGTCTTATGGAGTTTCAATCATAGTTTTTGCTCTCAAACAAAAAGCAAAATATATTGTATTAACCAGCACTAATAATACCATATTGGCTATAAAGGGGTGATCAATTTCAATCAATATTAGTTAAAATTCTGTTAAAAATGCTAGAAGATTACAGTGAATAAGCAAATTTTAGTGTGCAATAACTCTTGAATGATTTGAAAATTTGAATTATAAACTCAAGTTTTGATTAATAAAATGAATCTAGAACCTCCAATTGCCGTAGGATATTGACTAGTTTCATCCTTATGGAGTTCAGAAGATTTCCATGATCATGA
>JALLPE010000594.1:0-16188 GCA_036940025.1 Conticribra weissflogii | reverse complement strand
TTATTGAAAACTATTGATTGATGAATAATATTGAGATATAGAATGTGTTCCTATTTTTTTCAAAAAAGTCTAGGAAGTGGAGAGAGACATTGAAAAAACAAAAAAATTAGATTCATGTAATTCAAAAAATTATTTGGAAAAATTGCAATCAACTTTCTCACACTTACTAAAAGAGGTTGAAGTCTGAAAAATAGCCCAAAAGAAAACATGCCATCTGAAATTGCATGTTTAAAGTCTGGAAATTTATCTGGACCAATTGTAAGAGTTCAAGAAAAAGACTCAAATTATGACTGGAATATCACGTGGTTCAAATCAGTCTCAAATTTAATGTCAATGTCTCAAATTGGGCTCAAAAAATACATGTATTTGAGACTCATTTGAGTCACTTTTATTTGTGGTGTTACTTATGCTATCCTTTGTTTCAATAGTAAGACAAAATTCTCCAAAGACTAGAATGTTAGTGTCTTGAGACATTAGAATGGTGAAAAACATAGAATAGATGGTAGAGGCTGGAAGGATCAAAGTTCAAACCAATGCAATAAAGGAAAGACAGGTCTATAGACCCATGAGTTTTGTTAGTGTTGTGGCTGCCTCCATTTAGTGCTTGTAGGGCAAGATCCTCTGGAGGCTGCTTTGAGAGAGCACTAGAAGATGAGCATGAATGATAAATGCTAAGAATACTGCATTCACAATAATCATGAGATGCAATGATGATAGAATTTGCCTAAGAATATTATGGAAGGGACAAGAAGGATAGAACTGATTGTTACTGTTATGTCATTTGTTCTTTAACTGATAAACACCAACCTCCATGGTTTGTGACCAGTGTATGATGAGTGGAGTCAATGACCAAAGAGATAGTACTTCCTTGTAAAATTTGCTATTAATAACAGTGATTTTCATCATTAGCAATGATGTTGAGCTTTGGGAAGTGAAAAGTGAAGATTAACTTTGTTTTGTTGATTTCTTTGTGTAAAACAGACCAACCTTGAAGGCTGCACAAAGGCTGGTTTTTTACCACTGGATGACGAGTGGAGAAAGTGACCATGTGAGATAGTGTTCTTTTGTTGGATATGGCATTGAAAGTAGTATCATTATTCAGCAGCACATTCTTTGAGGTTTGAGCTTTGCAAAAGGATAAACATCCTTATTTCAGTGATAATCTGGTGAAAAATACACCAAACATGAAGGCTGCCAATGAGCTGCTTTTGTGATCAAAAGATAACAAATGGATGCATTGAGCATGTCAGATGTTATTCCCTTGTTTGATTTTGTATTTTGGTGGTTTTCAATGTTAGCACAGCTGTTGATCCTTGAGCAATAAGGAAAAACATTGTTTCAGTGACTTTTGGTGAAACATAGACAAAATATCAAGGCTATATCCAAGATTGTTTTGTTTGTCATTCATTCCCTGGTTTGATATGGTATTGATAGTGGTGTGTTTCATCAGCTATGCAACTGTTGCGCTTTGGGCAAGGAAGAACAACTTTGTTGCAGTGATTTTTTTGTCTAGGACACATCTCTATCCAGGCTTCACTCAAACTGGTGTTGTGGTTAGTTGAAACTGGATCACATGACCATATTAGATATCACTTCCTCATTCAGTATGCATTGTTATGGTGTTTGTCAGAATGACCATCGTGATTTAATCTTAGCAAAATCACTATCAATCTATCATGACCAGATCATGAAGTGAGGAGACATTGACAAAGTCAGTTGATGTTCCCATGTGGATGTGGCTTACTAAGAACTTTTTCAATCAGTTGCTTAGGTTTTGAGCTGTGGAGTGAGAAAGAACTTTTTCGTGAGAAAGAACTTTTTCGTAGTAATTTTAAAAACACAAATCAATGCACAAAGGCTTGTTTTGTGACAATGTAAGATGAGTGGAGGCAACGACCATGTGAGACTTTATTCCTTTGTTGGATTTGGTATTGATAAAGATGATATTCTTTATCAACAACACATATGTAGATCTTTCAAAAGGAGGAACAACCTTGTTGTATTGATTTTTAGAATACTACCAAACCATGATGGACCCCGACTGGTTTCAATTCCACTTATGAAAGGATGATTCCCTTGTCAGATACAGTATTAAAAAGATATTTTTCATCACTAGCATGGTTTGCAACTTTAGTAAAATGATTTTCAAGTAGCTTTATGATAAAAATTATCCACGTTGTGTCCAGGCTTGTTTTGTAACAAATGGATGAAGAGTGAAAACAATCATTGTGTCAGATGTTATCCCTTAGCCAGATGTGCTCCTGATAAAGATTTTTATCATCAGCCCAGTTATTGATCTTTTGGAAATGTGGAACATTTTTGTGAAAATCACATAAAATATCAAGGCTTCCAAGCATCCTTTGTGACCAGAGGCAGACAAGCAGAGATATGAACTACATCAAACATATTTGATAATTTGATGTGGTATTAGTAAAAATGATTTTTGTTAGGAAAATGAACTTGGGGAAATGAAGGGAAATATTTTTTGATAATTTTTGTGATAATATACCAACAATTGACTATAACCTAGATTTTTTGTGACCAGAGGACAGTGGAGACAATATTATTTCTCTTGATGTTCCCTTGTTTTATAGGGAAAAGCTTTTCATCATCAGCACAGATGTTGGGCTTTGTATAATGAGGAACAACCTAATTTAAGTTCTTTTTTGGTGAAAAGAACTGTATACAACAACAATGCCAGTTGATGTTCCTTTGTTGAATATGGTATTGTTGATTGTGTTTTTCAAGAGTAGCATATCTTTGGTCTTTGCAAAATAGAGAACAGCATTATATTGGGAATTATTTTGTGACCAACAATTCAACCATGATCTTTACCCTTTGCAGTTTTTGTGACCACTGATGGACTTATGGAATCACTGACCATGTTAAATGTAATTCTTTTTTTGCATATGGTATTGAGAAAGGTTTTTATTAAGAAACATAGCTTTTGAGAATTGTGAATTGTGAATGAGGAGAAACATAACTTTTGTCATTTTTCACACCACATGTTCAGTCTGCATTCATACTCATTTTGTGAATAATTGATGAAATAAAAAAATCACCATGTCAGATGGGATTCTCTTGATATATGTGGAATCAATGCAGGTGTTTTTCATCAGTTGCACAGCTATTGAACATCATCAAATAAAAGACAACCTAATTCAATTGATTTTTGTGAGAACTGTACCCAATCTGGTTTTGTGACAAGTTGACAAAAAATGAAGGTAATCATTATGTCTTCTGCTTGAAAATCACAGCAGGTATTTTGACAACTATCACTCCTCAATCACATACGTCACAAAACTACCTTTGATCCAACATTAATGATTGGTACCATATTCACTAAAATAATATGTTGCAAATTATTTTTCTTCCACAAAACTCAAAAGCTGTGTTACTGATGAAATATTTTTATTCCATATCTTTAGACAATAATCCAAAATCAGCAAAAATGATTCATTTCCACCTCTATTATGACACAGAATCACACTAGGTACAGCCTTATTAATTGTAAACACTATAAATAGGAAAAATCAAAACAGGTTGTTCCTCATTTTACTAAACTTAAAAACTGAGAAACACCATTTAGGGCTCCATACCAACAAGGGATAAGGGAAAATAAATGACTTGGTGATTGTTGCCACTCTTCATACACTTGGTACAGAACCACAAAAGGTGCAGAATTGACAGTACAAAGTTCAAAAAAAGTGCTAACTTCCTTGTTTTAAACAGCTCAAAAAGAGTACACATGAAAAATGACTGTCCCTAAAGCATGTTCAACAATCGAACAACAGTAGACATGGTTATTACCTACACTCTTCACAGACTGACCAAACATCTACCATATGCGCAGATTTGATGATTTGTATGATATCACCCAATCAACATTATTTCTCATTTCACAAGTCTCAAAAGCCATCATACTTAAAATTACCTTTCAGATGACAATGTCAAGAATGTACATCACAAGACAGGTGATTTTCACCAGCCTTATTCACCAAGACAAATAAACCTAGGTACAAACTTGATGTTTGAGATCTTTTGCAATGCTAAAAACTGCTTTTTTGGCAAAACACCTCTTTCCTCTTTCAGGACAATATCCAAGATGGGATCATTAGCAGATGGCAGATGTGGTGATTGGTACTACTAGTTTTGCAGTGCCGCCTTAATACATTTGATTGTTGATACAATTTTCATGGAAAAACTCAAATCTCATTTTACTACATTTCAGAAAGCTCGATTGCACAGTTTCTGTTGAAGAGCACCTCTTTCAGGACTGTTTTCATCAATTACATTGGTGATGAAATCTTATGTGTTTGAACTAAATGCATACTGAATTTAGTTGACACCCTGATTCGAATTCTTTCAATTTTATGAATGTATGATTCTTTTGAGTTATTACCCATTTTTTTCTATGTTAAGTTTCAAACAGACTTGAAAACAACAAACAAGTTTTCATTAGAATATAGTGAAATATGTCAAATCAAAAAGAAAGCATCAAATAATAAAAGGTACTTTTTCTCATAATAAAAAAAGTAATCAATCAATACAGTGAACACTCTTGAAGGGTTTTAACCAGTGCCCATACCATAGAGTCTATCACAATCATAAAAATGAAAACAGTGGCTTCGGTCATTGTGTATGTTGAAACAATTATTTTTTACACCATAAAAAGGGATATTATCTTTCATTATATTTTATGTTGCATTGTTCCCCCCATCAATCATAGATATTGTTTGAATTATTTTTTGACCATGTCTGGTATGATACCTGTGGAGTAGGTAAAGTAATCAACTCTGTCTTGTGCCTTCTCATCTTGTACTCCTCTGTTGAAAGTAGACAAGACCATTTACAATGGTCAACAGTTCTGCTCATGTAAACATGTTGAGCATAGTGCACTGTATGTACTAACTCTGCTGAAGAAGGCAGAAATTCTGTGAAATATAATTCAGAAATGATAGATACCAGAAGCAGAATTACAAATTACTGTTGAAAAAATTATTATTTCAAATAGCATTTCAAACAGGCAATATTTTGTTTATATAATTATTGTCACAATCAGCCAGAATATTTTTTCAATTGGATAAGAGGGCTCCAACCTTAGCTAGCAGAGTGGTGCTGTTTGCTTCAGGAAATACTATTTTGCACTTTTTTGTTTGTCTCATGGTTTGACAACCACCATTACTGTCATTCCCATGAGACCTTCCAGACAGCATAAATAAAAAACCTTCAGACCTCCTCATATGGTGGAGAGAGATATGGTGCAATGGGCCATTTTACATGGCAATATGGTAGGACTAACATATTGATATTTGCTGTCAGGTGCTTCCAAATCACATCCTATTGGATTTATAAGAAGAAACAAGTAGATGAAAATATCATGACAGATCCTAAAATATCTTTAATGCTGTAGGCAGCCATTGTAGCCTGATGTATTGAGTATTATTGTAGGTACAAGTTAATATATGTTGAAAACTGACAGAGGGGTTTTGTGAAGTGAGCGCCATTTTTTGTGTGCCAATTTTTGTGATCAATTTTGAATTTGATACCTGTAGGAACAGGTAACATGGTTGGTAAGTATAAGACGTTATTTACACTCTCAAGAGGAGGTGTATTGCAACTTACATATCGTTACTAGTTCCGTTGTATTCCAACTGCTACAAAATCACGAAATTTGTGGCGCGCTGACACACGAGCTCTGTATTGATCAAACGCAATAATACGAGGACTGTGGTATGGTACCTCAACCATATTTTTCTAACAAAAGTACAATACTATCATCGGGAAACTCACGACAGGAAGAAATCAACAACGGAGAACCACGTAAAAGAGTTATTGAAAATGATAAAAAAATGTTTATCATGGTTTTGGAATAGATTTTTTTTCCAAATATTAGCAATATTTATTTTAATGTTGTAAGTACAAACTTAACAATGACTATTTCAAATTTCTTTTCCAGTATCACTATAGAGAGTAGGTTTTGTCGTAAGTATCAAGAAGTAAAATACGCAATAAAATAACATACGTCTTATTGTATCACATCTGATGCTCCTCTGCTTTGATATTATCATCGCAATCATTGCAATCCTTTTGACCAAGACCGCCGGCATCAAATCCCTCAATTACCACGCCATCTGTCAACTCTTGGATTTGTATTAAGCCAGAAGACGTAGTCGAAGGTGAGGCAGAACGCACCCATTGCCTTGTTACGAGGTATGAATAGGATGTCTGTCAGCGGGTCTGCTTGCAGACTCCACGAGATCGCAGCACGATGCCTTTCAAACCTTCCATGCGCTTATGAAAACTGTATCCAACCATTTCGTGCCCTTCGCTTCGTTTTGGAAAGATTTGGACGATCCATGAGGTTGCGCCCTCTGAGTCATCGTTTTGCATGTTGGCCCACGAGGGATTTGTTTCCGTGGCATTTTTCTGCCCAGATTATTTTTTACGTCTCATCCATTTTGATTTTTTGTTTCATTGGAAATTCGCAATTTCGTTTGTGCCCCACTTCTCGGACGAATCTTCGATGTTGTGCTCCCAGCGCTTGAGATATAGGGTGCAATCAAGACTTCATTGAAAAACAAGGTTTCGAGTTTCGAAGTGGACACTAATTTTCTTGACTGTGCCATTCTCTTCTTGCAAACCACGATGAGAGGTAAGTGGACCAGTGCTCTATTGTACATCATAGCAAGCAAGACGATCGGCACCATGGATTAAATCTCGAATATTTTTCAAACAAATTTCATTCTTTCCTCTCCGACAATTTTCTTTGTTACCGCTAGAATCTGGTGTCTTTGATGTTTGCCTCCAAACTAACATTTCCTTCTACACTATCATTTCAACGGTCTCTATTCAGCAGGAACTCTAAGAGATTAGGGAACTCATTTAGAATTGGAATAGGGGACATAATTGGCTTGTCTCACTCTGGGGATTTGAGATAGGATTATTCATATACCTGATTTATTTCTCGGGGAATATTGGTCCACAACATTTATTACTCATTTCATGAAAAAACAGATTGGTATCAAACATGAGCGGCTCAAACTACTTCAATTCTTCCAATTATAATCTCTATACACAACAGAATTCTTCGTCGGGTCCATCCAATGATAATGCGACGATTGACAGTCAAAATGAAGGTTATGGGAGTTACAGCATTTCCCCTCATTACTTTAGAGCGCCTGTTGCATATCAGCCGCAAGGGCAAATAAACCAACCGTCTGCGCAAAACGAACACAGTTATAGCCACCAATCATTAACTGCTTCTTATAGTTCCAATCCAGCTTCAAGCTACTCCTCGTATCCGAACGCTATCACACAGTTTTACGATGCTACCAATGCATATCAGTCAAATCCCTCTACAGTTCCCGGTTCTTCTAACAACCCCTATTCTCAGTCTTTTGTCCATACTAATCCACGCGTGTCAAGCAACCACACCGGATATAACTTCATCGGAGCGCCATCGCAATCGAACAATTCCTTGCATCCCTACGATTCGATATCCTATAATCCACCCAGAACCACAACGGTGGCATCGGGATACAGCAATCTTGAGAGTGTCATGAATGGAGCTGGACATGGCAGCAGCAGTAATATAGGTAATGTTGGAGACTTTTCCTACCTTCAAGATGCCATTGAACTTCTTGCTCAATCGCCATTTGATAGTCGGAGCAATGCATTGGGAACGAGCAATCGGACAACAGTAGATCCTGCTTCATCGTCTGGGAGTAATTATCAGCAGGTTTTAGCTCCAGCACTAATAGGGGGTTCAAATTCTCAGTATTACACTCCGGGGTCGGCAAATTTGTACTCGGCTTCCGGAAGTAGCCCCTCGTATGGTGTGCATCAGGCATCGTCTCCATCAGGTCGAAATATTGAACTGAGTTCCTATAGTACGACGACTCTGAATTATTCAGCTTCAACTGGACAGGAGCTAAGTGGAAACAACGAAAAATATGGAGACTTTAGACAATCTACAAATATCTCTCCGTCGGCTTATGCCACTAGCAGACATTCTTCTTCGAATGCACCTGTTGGGATTTTGAACGATTGGGGTTCTTCGTGTTCAGCCTACAATTCTAGAGGCCAAATTGTTCAAAACCACGATCATTTGGCGCAAGTTTATCAAGGATCATTAACTTCTCCTGCAGAACCGGCCGCGGCAAGTGCTTCCAAAAGTGCACCGGCTTCTGCGAAGTCAAAGGCGAAACCAACGCCGAATACGAAAACGAAGCCGCAGCCGAAACCGAAGAAACCTAGGAAACCCAAGGCTCAAACAGCCGGGAAAGCATCGCAGTCCGGGAGTGGAACTCTAATGAATGATATATCCGCCGCTGTGATTAACGCTGCAGTGAATGGGACTGAGAAAGCGGAACAGTCGTCTCAATCGCCACCCGGGATAATTGGAGCGCCAGCTGGTTTTCCTATGCCAAAATCAAAACTGTCAAATGCTGGGAAAATGCCACCGGCCTGCTCAGTGGGAGAAAACAAAATTGTTTCGAAAGGAAAGTCTCCTCCCACGTTTCGAACATTAGCGAAAAAGGAAAATCCGTCGGGTAGCCTGATCAGTAGTAAGAATGAGCTTTTGTCAACAGCAACAGAGTTTACTGGTGGATCGAATTCACCGAAATTATCTTCCGATGCAACAAAAAATGTGCCTCCGAACTCACGTATCACAGCTGAGACCAGGCCGATTCACAAAGCAATCCCAACGGTACTCAAGCCAATCGATTGCACCACGGAAAACTTAAGGAATTTGTTGACGAAGTCAAGGACGGAAAAGCCAATAAAGAGCAACACGTCTGTCAAAAGTCCCTCGACACAACCAAAGTATTTTTCAATCCCGACTGATTTTTCGCCATCGCATTCCTATCGGGCTGCAGCCGCCTACTCCCTTTTACGCACACTCTCAACTGAACTTCGGTTGTCTCCATTTTCGATGCAATCATTTTTGAATGCGCTGACGCTTCCCATACCCTGTCGTCTCCTAGGGGAAATTCATGTTAGAATTATTAGAGTGTTGTGTGCTAACAATGGGATGGGTACTTATTCAAAACACGGGGCGGGCCAAGTTCTCACTATTCGGCGAAAGACTAAATTAGGTGACCAAATGAATATGGGAAAGGTGAAAGGTGAAACTGGTCAACAAAATCCGACCCTTGCCGAAGAAGTCATTTCCAAAAGAGGAGGTGACAACCTTTTTTTTCTCGACAATACCTCCTGGCCGCTATTCTATGAAGACTATGTGATGGCGACTGAAGCGAAGTTTTTGGATGAAGCTGAAGATGACGAAACGTTCATAGACTTACGATCTTCTGCCATGATTCCGATGGATGAGATTGATTTGAATCCAAGAGCCCCGCCCCCACGTTTTCTTTCTCGCGGAAACATGAATTTAATACGCAATGGGTCCAAGATTGACAGCTCCGCGAAACGGCATCCATCCGAAGGTTGGATTAACCGGTGCCCAGCAGGACCGCTGGGTCATCGTAATAGGTTTGGCCGCTACATTTGCTGTCCATTTCATATTGTCACGGCAGTGAAGAGGGCGATGCAAACACAATCTCCCCCTCCATCTTCCGACAACTCGCCCATTATGACCACCCCGAAAACTGTCTCTCGATCGAGGCCCGAAAAGTCGACATCTAAAAAGAGGGGTAGGCCTCCTCTGCGCTCCAAGAGTACCCAAGGCAAAAGACAGACATCGCGGAGGAAAGGCAAGATGAATTACGCAGAATCATCTTCGTCATCCGAAAGCGATGGAAGTGATGACGATGAGGAGTTTCCGGCACCAAAAATAAGGAAAGAGAGCAGATCTGACGTGAAATCGACCTCGGTGACGCCACTGGCTCCTAAGTCTGTGGGAGGATTATGTAGAGCGTTGAATTTGGATGCTGAAACTCCAACTTCTTCGAATCTTTTGCAAAATGGACTTCCTAGAAACAACCTACAGATGAAAGTTCCTTCTCCCAATATTAGCACATCTTCTTGTATGCCATTGAAATCAATGCTGGGGATGACGAAAACCCCCACTTCGAGCATACTGACTGTGGGTTCTTCTACAATCAACTCGATTATTCATCCCTCGATCAAGCAAAATATTCATCCAAGGCAATTTGAACCTATATTTGTACCTCCCATACCCCCGCCTCCATTCGAAGAAAACGCACTTCTTGTGGCCGATGACGTGAAGAAGGACTTAGAAAGATATTTTTTAGAAGGAGATCTTTTCAAAGCATCGAAGCCCACCGGAATCAGAGGAGTGAAAGTAGAGTGCAAAGTTACACATACACAGTTATCAAAACAATGGAAGGCTTCTAGCAAGCGAATGGACGACTTGGCAGAATTGCGTGTTGTGATGGATGATATTATAGAACAAATCGAGGCTAATGGAAACATTACCGGCACAGCGAACTCGATGAAGACACCATTATGCTCCGATTCGTTGGTGGTTAAGTCCAACGGAGACACCGAGGAAGTGAAGGCTGTACTAGAGGGAATCCTCCAACATATTGAGGACAAGGAGTTGAACGAACCCATGAACAGGATGGAAAGTGGAAGCGAAGAATATCTCTACGAAACTCAACGGGCTAGGTTATTGATGACGAGTTTTCCTCATGCAACCAATCAAATATCATCGTCGAGCAAAGATCAGTCGACGGTAGAGGCTAATGGAAACACTCAAGTACTCATGGTATTAGAGGGTATTCTCCAGACAATCGAGAACAATGGAAATCCTCAACCCAAATTGAGCTCCACAGAAGATCGAAGGGAAAGTGCGTCGACTGATGAATTCATCACTCATTTTACGAGACCTATCAATCACCTTCGCCGAGGTGTTCCATATCATCATCTATCAATTGAAGATAAGCTCATAATTCTGGAGTTCCTCCTCGACGAGCTTCTCACAGTTCAGGAGATTAGTGATGAACTCGCAAGGCGGCATGCGACGACTGATTATTTACCATCCCTTTACGGCAAACCCCCACTTCAGAATGAATTCGATAATATGTACAACGCAGATGAATGTAAGATTTGCGGAATGGAAGGCGATTTGCTCTGTTGTGATGGCTGTCCAGGTAGTTTTCATAGGGCATGTCTCAACTTGGGACATGGGAGGCTTCCAGAGGGAAAATGGCTTTGCCAAGAGTGTAGATTAGCTGATTCATCTAAAATGGGACCGTTGGGTGCTGACAATAGACCACTCCTAGGTTGGTTCACTGTTGACGATGTAGAAGAATGTCTTCTTGAAGCACAGGTGCCCGCCCATCCGCTAGCCCCTCCTACTGAGTCTTTGCCAATCTTTCCAAGCAATACTCAACCGCAAACAATGATTACCTCGTATGCTCCTGGCAAGCCCTCTGAAATTCCACATGCTGCAACATGTAACTTAGTCCCGACGGGGTCTACCCAAGCCCCCCAAAAGGGAGAGATTCCGTCAGGGAATGCTCCTGGAACCATAATTAGCGATGTTGACCTTGCTAGTACTTCAACCACTACGCCTGAAAATGGTGCTAAGAATCTTGCCACACTTCAGGCTAGCACACCTGACATATTCGAGTGTCGGATTCCAAGTGATGTGGAATTCCTAGTTTCTAGCGGAAAAGTCTTTGCTCGATACAAGTCATCTCACGAACCCTTTGATCCTTTGAAATTCCCAGAGTCCCCAGTACGATCTGTTGGAAAAAACTTTGAGTTTAAACGCCCTTCGCCGCCGATTCCATTGAGCAGAGTCCAGCTTCGTGAACTGCTCAAATTACTAGGGCCTAAGTTTTGCTTATCTCTTCCTTGGCGTCATATCAAATTCGAACCGAAAATAATTTGGCCAGATATCGAAGAGAAAGATTCCGTAACAATGAAGTGCCTGATAACTTATCAATCAGACGAGAAGAGTTTAAGCGAAAAGAACCCGGAAATATACAACCCGATAAGTTACATCAACAACTATAGACGTGCTCCACCACTTCCTATCGTAAAGGCTCACCAAGGACAGTTCCAGTGTCCAGTGATTATCCCTGACATTGTCAATTACCCGACAAAAGTCAACGCTCTTACAAATACGGCCTATGACCTAACTTCTGATGCTCTCAACAAGGCGCGGCGTATAGCGTACTTAGATCCAGTGCAATCAGTCCGCGACAAAATGATTAAGTTGGAACGATGCTTGTGCGACGCGTGTTTACTTGACGAGAGTTGGGGAACACTTGGGTACGGAATGGATGAAGATGGATGGAAGAAGAAGGTCCAAAAGTCCCGATCGATAAAGTCGCTATCTACTCTACTGGTTGATCTCATTGATGCATGTTCCGGCAAAGTATTTTGCAAAGAATGGTACGAGCTGAAGGAAAATGGTGCGGATGAATCAGAAAGTCTTGCGGCTGATGAAGTTAGCCAGGAATTTTCAGAAGTATCCGATGATACATGTTCTATGGCGACAGAACTGACTCGGCGCAAATGGGAGCGCTGCACTGTTGGGGACATCATTCGTTTGCTTCGGAGTGATGAAGGAACGATGGAAAAGATCTTTTCTACCACTTTGTCCTCGAAGAAAAGGGGCAAATCCAGAATTTCCTCTGAGTGTTCTAACAATGACGTCAAACCCTCGAGTCCTAAGGATGACAACAAAGAAGCTGTTGAAAGTCCACCTTCTCTCCAGGCCGATCTCCAGGAGCGCGAACCAAGAAGTGATAGCGCGCGGGAGATCATTCCAAACCAAACTCATGCTCCAGGCAAGAATCAGAACGAGCCCGGACCGTTACAGGCAAACCAACCCAATATCTCTTCCAAAGATAAGGTTAGGGATATTGTCGAATTGTCTCAAACCCATGGAAATATCGAAATCTTCCCCGAATCGACATGCTCCGAAGTCACGAAAGCTTCAGCGGCGAGTTCTCTAAAGGATTCGGCTATTATAGACCTCACTTTTTCGTCCACCAAAGTAGCAAAGAAAAACTCTATGGTCAGATGCACGAAATGCAATGCAGATGTGCAAGAAGATTGCGGGCAATGCCTGAACTGCTCGGGTAGCCACGGCAAGCGATTTGATGGATGTACTAACCAGAAGGAATTCCGTGAGTCGAAATATGACGGAAGCGATTTTCCAGAACACGAAAATGTCAGCCCCGTCGCAATTACTAAATCGAAGAAGAAGCGAGTTTCAAGAGGATCATCTGTAAAATCGAGGCGCCGGTCTGATCGTCATAATGCATTGAGAAATCAGATTGAGGCGTTTTTAAAGCTCAACGAAAACTCGACGAATGAAACTGAAAGTTCCGTTATTGAGCTGAAACTCGACAAACTGGAGAAAGCTTTAGCATCAGACCCATCTGAATCATATTGGACTATCGCAGGCAGAAGAATGTTTGAACCCAGGGGTTCATTGCCCCGTCCTGTGGTGAAACGATTAGGAAGGAAAGCAGGATCAGCCCGCGCGCCTTTCGTAGCGTATGATACGTCTTATGAAGTAGGAGAGACCACCGTGTGCCACTATTGGAGGAAGAAAGCATTGGAATGTGTGACATTCGAGGATCTTGTATTCTGTTTCCGATTTCTTGATTCTCATATTGACAAAGCGGTAAGTGGAATCGATTGATGCCCGTCGTTTCAATCTTGCAGTTGACTAACATTCATCAGTCCTCGGCGTTTGCAGTCCATCATATCTTGTTCCACGGTAGCTACTCGAAAGGCAAACTCGAAACAGTCGTCGACTGCACCTACGGTACGGTGCCACACAGATCCGTATTCTGGAAATTTGGAATACTTTGTTCTACCGAACGGGAAAAATCGGGGACGGTGGCAGTCCGAAAAATCAATTGACGTGTCCACTTTCATTTCATACAAATATGACAAGAAAAAAGCATATCGAATGACGAAGGGAGAGTTGGATCTGAAGCGTAAAATCGGCGAGCTCGAAGTTAAGAGAAAGACAGAAGCCGAAGTCCGAAAAAAGGAGGAAGAGAGAAAAGTTAAGGAGGCTGAAGTACGTAAACAAGAAAATGAGAAGAAGAGAAGGGAGGTTGAAATGAAGAAAAAGGAAGCGGATATGAGGAGAATGGAGGCTGAGGTGCGAAGAAAGGAGGCCGAAGCGCGCATGCTTGAAATGCGGAAGAAGGAAGTCGAGATGCGAAAAAGAGAGGCCGCAATGCGAAAAAGGGAAGCTGATAAGCTTGCTGCAGTTAAACCAGTAAGAAAGACGCCTCAATCTCGCAAACGCAAGACCACTGCGAATACTGCAGCTCCTCCCCAGGCGAAGATGTCCTCCATAGATATGAGGAGAACTCATGAATCAGCTTTCCAAATAGCTTACCACAGGCATATGACCGAAACTGTCAATCTTTTGAAAGAGAGCGCGCTGCGTGGAGAAGCAAGCGTTCCAGTAGAACCTATGACCATGATAAGGAAAAAAAACCTAGCAGTACTTAGAAATTCGGCTGAGCTTGCGCACCGTCACGGCGGGAAGGCCATGACGGAAGAAGATTTGACAAGGACAATAGCGAAAGCGGAAGGGGAGGCATTGAACAAGTACGTCTCGGAAAATAGCAGACAATCTAACACCAATTAATAATACCACTCATCACTCCGAAAGATTGGAAATAGAATTCTCCACAATATTTTTCTTTTTTGAAATTTTGTCGAAACTAGACAAAATCCTAGGGCAACTGGAGGTTCTAGATTCATTTTTATCAAAACTTAAGCTCATGATTCCAATTTTCAAATCATTCAAAAGTGATTGCACACTAAAATGTGCTTATTCATTGAAATCTTCTAGCATTTTCAACAGGACGGCATGCTTCTTCCTGATGTTGATATATGCATTCGAACCAACTCTGGCATCAATGATTTTGATGAATTTTTCACCAGAATTTCTGCCCCCACCAATTAAACACAGCAGAGCAGAGGTAGAAATTTTGTTAGTATTCTGTCTGCTTCCCAATTTCACTCCATCAGCCTTAATTGTGTTGAGCAATGAGTGCCATGAAACTAACAACACTTGCCATTCTTGTTGAAAAAAGTTTTCCTTGCAAACACATGAGTTGCAACAGCCTCAATGATATCAAAATTGTTTTGAAAAAGAGACAAACAATTACAAACAAGCTGTTTTGAACTAAGTATGTTTGTACAATGGCAATGGTTGTCAAACAAACAATAATAATTGTAAAACAAAGCCATATTTAAGAATTGGAGTGGTCAGATTGTGCATTAGTCACTTTTTTAGCATTGATCATTTTGATGGGACTGGGTGGCTTAATGCTGACAGAGGTATGCTTAATTGGGGGTATCAGAGTTTATGTCTTCAAAAATTTCTTGTCATCTTCTGCACTAGGATCCTTGGCAAAGTTGTGGGCTTGAACAGTTGTGGTTCAATTGTTGGCTGCACAGGTTTTGTTGGTGAAAGAGGCTGCTTCAGAGGGTGAAGTACAGCAATGACAAAGAGACCCACAATCAAGGGGGACATTGGAAGCATCTAGAGGATTTGGCATGGTTGACATTTTTCAGATCAATTTTAATGAAAATGATTTATTTTATTGGTAAAAATATCAAAGAAAAAAGAATTGGACAATGGATACATTTCATGCAAAATATAAATAGGGGTGCTTTTTCATTTTTATGATTGACTGATTTTTAAGGGTAAATAACTAAGTATCCATTTTTGGCCCCCCAAAATGTAGAAATTTTCCAAAATTCTACCGCATCAGCGTTTTGATAGCACAGAGACAAAGATGATGTTAATGCAATTAATTTGATGGGTAAGTTGCATTTTTGACCATGCTTGACCACAGCAATATATTTGTTTGTTTTGACAGACAGTGTACAGGAAGGTGACTTTCTAATTTTCCATGCAGGCTTATTTTAGATATGATAATACCACTTATAACACTTTGAATGACAACATCATTAGATTGCAAATGTGATGATCGTCCTTTCCAATTGCAAAAAATGGGTAATTTTAGCAAATTAATGTCAGGTTCACTAAATGTCTGTGATCACATCATGATCACGTTCATCCTTTAGTCACATCTGATTACATTGACTTCATCTTTAATATGTGAAATTTGTGTGGGAAAAGCAGACACACAGCAAAAAAAGGTTGGTATGATTTCATACAGCTTTTTTGTTTGCATACCGCTCTTATACCAGATTTCCACATATACCAGTTTGTATACCAGAATTTTCAATTTTAGTCATTCT
>JALLPE010000592.1:0-16204 GCA_036940025.1 Conticribra weissflogii | reverse complement strand
CCAAAATAATGTCACCAATCCACTATCTTCCTGGAGTCAGTGAAAGCTGATTCTACTATTTTTTGGTATCTGTGCATGGATATTCATAGAATTCTCCATTGAAGTGTTATATTTTTGCAGATACTGGAACAATTTGATCAAGAGCAACTTCATATCATGGTATGTTGTTAAGATTTTATTCATGTAACAATCCTATGCCTTTGTGCAGAATTTTTGACCATGGACAAAGATTGCAATGGAATGCATCAATGGTACTTCTAAGATCAGGGTAATAGGCCTTGCTTCTTATGTCATCCAGGAACAATTTTGACTGAAATGGGTGAAGATGGTGTGATTCCATTCAATCAACAGTACATTAATTATATTTGTGCAAGCAATTTACCATTCTGTCAGGCAGTCTTCATTTGAGAGGGCATAACACAAATGGATAACGGTTGACCTGTTGGATAGAAGCCTATCAGGATATTTAGTTACTTTCATGACAAGCTCATTTCTAATTCTATGTTGTTCTTGAATCTAATTAAAGTCAACAGGGTTATTTTTATGTAACTTCAGGGAGATGGAGATGGAGATTGACTTAGCACTCAAAAAGTTCAGAGTCATTGATTACATCAAAGCCAAAGAAGTGAAGTCAATGAGGACAACTGGCACATTCTCTCCTTCTGGAATTGTTGACATGTCAAACTGCGGGAAGATATTTGTAATGACAAGAATGGAGTGACCATACTGAATTACTGCCAACAAAGGACATGACCACAGTTGAGAATGGTAAAGATTAGCATGTAATAGTCAGTGTATATGATGAGTTTGTCACCAAGAAGCATGAAACTGAATCTATTAAGGACCATGGCATTGGAGAAAATTTCATTCACCACAGTATGATTTCTGTTGGGTGTTGGACAGTTTGCAAGACCACTATGCAATAGGGCGGTGTTGTTAGATAATGCCAGGTCCCATTTGGCAGTAAGATTCATCCACATAAAATTTAAAGGGAATCATATGGTTGGGTATGATATGAGGACATCTGCAGCTGGCATAGTTCTCATGATTTTTAATTCATTGTCCATTTGAGGAGTCCAACAAAAGGATTTTCCATGACATGACAGTGAGGCATTTGAGTAAATGTTTGTTTTTGTAGCGTCCAGAGAAAAGGGTACAGTTATTCTAGAGATAAAATGGGATTTATGTTGATAAGCCTATGCACATCTTAATCCAAAGGGAACACTACTGCCAGCACATCACCTAATATCCTGATACATCCATCTACCATCATTACAACACATATAGTAATTGGAATGAATTTAGGGAAATCTTGAATCCTGGTATTTCCAGAAATGGAGGTACAACATAGTTTATACCACATCAACTGGTAACTGGTAACAGCAACAAGGAATTTTGTGGTGGTTTTTGTTACAAAATTGCTGAGATGTTTCTTTTTTAAGGTTAGAGCAATGTTGGTGATAACCAATAGCCAAATCAGTGTATTTTTTATCCCATTCACACTTAAGGGGGTGATGGTGAAGCCATTTGATTCAAGTCAACTGATAATTTATCAACAAGTTGCATGTGATGTTCTCAGGTTTTGGACAAGGAAACAATATCATCAAGGAAAATGTTGGTGTCAACAAGGCTACAGAGCACCTGATAAATGACTTGTCAAGAAAAGTCTGAAGCACATTTTAAGTCTGTTGACATGTATTTGTATTTATATTTTTTTCTATGTGTGATGATAATACAAAGCTCTTGGGATTCTTCATTGAGTAAGAAGGTGGAATAATTTATAGAGATAATGAGTTTTATAAAAAAGCATACACATCATAATGTGTTGTACAAGCCCATGAATGATAGGTAATGTTTTTTTCAATTTATACATTTATTGCTTGAGCACAAGACAGAAATATGTCTGATATGGCCATCTCTTTTTGCAATGATAAAGCACAGCAATGTATATGAAGAAGAACTCATTCTTCAAGAATGCAAAGATTGACCATGTGTTGTAGTTCTTTTTGAAAAAGGTTTCAAGTGGGCATGTGGTATTAGGTGCACATGATGGTGTACCAGTTCCCATCCAGGAAGTAAATAAATCTGGATTGTGCAGGTAGAGACCAAGAAACCTATCAAAGATGGTGTTGACTTGGTGTTAGGTGTTTTTGGTCCACAGTGACCTTCGCAATATTGGCTTGTTCATATTTGGCATCCAAGATAAAGGTTTCATAGTTGTCAAAGATATCTCAATCAAAATTGCTGTCTTCATTAGATGTGCTAATAAGTCATTGAGATAAGCAAGCATGTTCGTGTCAAAGAATTCATTTGGATCTTTGACCGGAATTTCATGATTTACCCATTTTGAGATATTGTTTTGGAATTAAGAGTGAAGCCAAAATTATTAAGGAAGTCTGCTCCAAAGATAACATTGTATTTACACTTATCATCAAACACATAGACAACCTGAGTATAATGAGTAATGTTGCTATTGAACTCAGGAAAGGTCAGATGAGGAAAGCAATTATGGTTTCCCCCCAATGATTGGAAATGGAGAGACAGACTGTTAGGGACACACTCATTGTGGTAGAACAGACCAATGAATTAAAGTCTTGATAGCACCAGATTCAATCAGGAATCAAAGGATTTTTATTGTGGGCTGGAAGCTAATAGTCTTACATGGACCAACTATGTAATATTTTATGTTTCTAGTGCTTGTTTTACAGTTGCAGATGATTGACAAAAATTTTAGGTTTTTTAATGATACCAAGATTATTACATAAGTTATGTAATTACTGGGCAAAGGTGTGTGTACTGATGATTCAAGAATTGCTGCAATGTGTTCAGAACAGTTGAACTGTCATGATTATTGTCAAGAATTCAGGATTGTGAAGAAACTATCAAGTCAACTTGCTGGGATATCATCCAGGGACTGAAGTTTGAAATAAACAGTCCATGGTTCATCATAGTATTAGATTGATTGTAACTCACATGCAATTATATATCATGACATAAATCATGGCTTGTAAGCAACAGTAATCATTTGAAAACATTTACAGATTATTATATTATTTTCGATGTTCTGGGGGTCTTTTTGATAAGTTGAATGCATACCTTATGTTTCTCTATTTTGGTCTTGCTTTTTGGTATCAAAAGAGTTTTGTCAAGTATTCCTTGTGTTTTATGTTTGATATCCCTTCCAAGAGATATTAATTTGCTGAGGCTGGCATTATGATGCATTCTGACAGTAGACTGTACCTGAAGGAGGATTAAACATTCTTCCTTGAGGTCGACTTAGATCTTGAACATTGCCAAAATTGGTAATCTTTGAGTATTGTAATTATTCTTTCTGAGATCAAATTCCATTCTAATGCATGAAGGCTATAGATATGTCTAGTTCTTGTTAGGATAGAAGGTATCATAGCTGCTAAATTTGATGTGATACATTCTTGCAGTAGACGCTTCATGAAGGAAAATTAAATGATCTTCCTTGAGGTCAACTTAGATCATAAACACTGCCAAAATTGTTAATCTTTAATTATTGTAATTATTCTGTCTGAGATCAAACTCCATTCTAATACATGAAGGCCATAGATATGTTTACTTCTTGTCATTTGGACAGAATGTTGCAAAATCTCAAAATTTATCAATACCAACCAACACCAACATGTTGCAACATGTTCATAATTTTAGTGACATTATCAATTTTTTTGTGGTTCTGAAATGGTAGTGTTGACGACATCAAAAATGAAAAAGTCACCAAATTCCTATGTAGAAAGTAACATAAATTGTCCATGAAAACTTTGAATCAAAAAAATGGATAAAAACAAAAATCGATTTCATGTAAAAGCTGTAACTGTACAACGGCATAACAAACATGCTATCTTTTACCATCAGGATAATCAGGATCTCACACTTTATCTCTCTGGCTACTTGGTTCTGGGAGCACAACTTGAAATTCCAGCTACTTGCTTTGTAGTCTGTGTCAAAGTAACTGGAAGAAACATAGTGTCCCTATCCTCTTCAACTCCAGGAACATCAAACTGAGGAGATACAACCCAACAATACCTACTTCAATACACCACATCTTCTTCTCAAATAAAGTTCATATGACCAGAATCAGGTAAAACAAAGCACATGTCTGTATATTTGTTAGCAAATAGAACTACATTGACAATTGATGGCTTTATTCACTGTCTGCTTCTCTTTCTCACAATCTTCAGTCCAACCTACAACATTTTGTGATGTTTTAGCTTTTTTGAGTTAATTGACATCAACACCCCAATCTTAAAGCTACAAGTCAAACCTATAGAGAGGACAGAAAAATTTAGTTTCATGTTATACAAATACTATAGAAATGACACACTCACTTGATACCATCATCACCAAACTAATGGCTTCCTTGCAATTTTTCTTGATTTCTAATGTATTTTTCTCTGAGTTTGGCCAAATTGAAAAGAATTGCTCTCTTTTTTCTAGACTGCTCCCTCAAAGATTAGACAGCATTCTTTCTTTCAGTTTCCTAACATTCAACCAGGATCTCTCTGCTGACCCAATTCCTAAAATTTTTGAGGCATTTGGACATGCACAAAACCAAGGACACAAGTGAAAGACAGCAACTAAAGACTATGTCAAACTTAAGAGTTAACATTGAGTGAATCAAGAATTAAGAATCCGCCAGGGTGACATCCACAATGTATAGTCTTATTCAGAAAGTGATTGAATTCCTTCCAAAATATGTCAATAATAATTTCCAGAGACTTGTCAGATGTTTTTGGGTTTGGCTTTGGTGGTATATGAAGTTTTGTGACAACTCTTTTGATTGCTTTTCTTGTGTCACTATCCAATCTTTCAGCATTTCAAGCAAGAGGGAAAAACCCAATCTGTGATTGTGTAATCATGCTCCAATCAATGTTTTGTTTTAATCAAGATTGCTGCATCATTGCACTCAAACTGAAGTCTTCATGTTTGTCATATTCATTGTCACTTACTATAAATGAAAAATCATCAGCAATGAATGACAACAAGCAAGTGATAGTGAAATATTGTTATCTTTCATCATAATTACTGTCTTTTGTTTCCCCAAAGACTTCATCAAGCTCCTCATCATAGCCAGTTCAAGCAGAATTGCTTGATGAACAAAAGAGAAACTCCTCATCCAGCATTAAGGAAGACATTTCCAAAGCACAATCAGCACAATGCACAAAAAATAAATCTTGTCCATTGCAGGGTGGTTGAGATTGCAAAATATCAATGCCTTTGGTGGAGGGAAAACAGCTCTCAAGAAACAAAAAGTGACCCAGAAATGACTTCATCATCAGTTTTCTCCACTGCTAGAATTACTTGAGCATCTTGGCAATACTGTCAAATGCAACACTATGAACTGTTGTCTCCAATGCCTTTTGAAAAATAACAGTCAATGCATGATATGAAACTCAGTAGCAAATCTTGTGCCAGCTCCTTGTAAAATACCAATCTTTTTCCATTTTTAATGGTTCTTGCTTGGGCCATGTATTGGGCGTGAATGCCATGATTTTATCCACTGCAAAATATATTGTATATCCTGCAGGTTGTCAGGACAGGCCACTTTCATGGTGTTAGATTAAACTGATCAAATAGTATTAAAATAATGTTTACATTTATTGCACTGATTTTTGACATGACACTATGTCACTAAAGGATAGTGACAAAACATGTTCTTGTCCATGGAAACCTGTGGCCTGCAGGAAGTGAGCACACAGGATTGACATTGCTTTTTTAACCTTTTCTGCCCCATCAAAGAAAAAGGTGTCAGTAAGTGTTTTTCATGTATCAAACTCATCAACCTTGGATTTGAAAAAGGACATGATGAATTCAGCATCTTTCTTTCCACCATCCACCATATGACCATTGCAATGAAGGGTTGCTATGAATACTGGGGGCTTACTTCCATACTTGATCAACATGTTTAAGAGTGACATCCTCTTGATTGTTGGACCATCTCTAATCCAGCTAAGCCCAAACATATTGGTATTATCTGTTGTCACCATTTTATTGAAGTTGTAGATTGATTGAAAATTAATATCTAGCAAATCACCTGATAGTTTATATCAAAGATAAACAAGAATAAAAAAGAAATAAAGTCTTACTTCCAATTATTTTCCTACCAGGAATTATGAGATACCTTCCAACATAACTAGCCTGTTCAAGAAGTTGTTTAAATTGAGTTGATTCAAAAAACACAATCAGGTATATTCTGACAATGAAAAATCAGCAATTGCCATCTCTGAAAGTACCCTTCATCCCTGTCTGGATGCTCATTTGATATGACTCTTTTGACGATTAAAGACATGATACTGCATTTGATTGGGCCTTGGACATGCATAACACTTTGTCTTCTGCAACCTGCTTCTTTGTTCTACTCTTTTCTTTTGTGTCATGACATAACTTCAAATATTGATTGTGAAACACTGAAGGAAGCCAACTTAATGAAAATGAAAATTATTTAGGTATACTTATCAAGAGAAACATGTAAGAGATACCTCATATCTTTACAGGGGGCAAGCTGTGGGAAATTCTCAAAATGGTATGCAACATGTGAGTGTGATGAGAGGAAATTTTTTGCAGTATCCACAATTTATCATAGATACAAGACCTTTTGGCTCTGGTACTTGCTTAATGTTTTAACATTCCCAAAGAGAGTTCAAAAAATGTAAGTTATTGTAGTGTTCTTGGGATGAGGTATAAATTGATGTTATCATAAAGTTTGACAGGAGGGAATGGTGACATCCTTTGGTGAAATTTTCGTGGGAATTTTCTAGTGGTTGATGAAGAGCCCTTTTTCTAAATGGCAGTGCATTTTGTGGGCTTATCATTTGTGAGGGCACATTTAGCAGGCTTATCATTTACCACAGTGGACTCATTATCAACTACCCTCCCCCCCTTAGGTGGCAGTTTTTATGTTGCTCCTTGCAATTTGCAGAATTTTTCTCTGACAATTGTGTAATACAGCAGATATTGTCTGCCATTTCAAAAGATATTCATACATTTGTGGGGAGAGGGTGATGTGGGTTACCCCAATTTAGTTTCAAAAGTCAAACATGATCAAAAAATGAAAAATGAAAAATGAAAAATGAAAAATGAAAAATGAAAAATGAAAGATTGACTATTTCTTGTTTCTGCAATGGCTATCCAACCAAAAATGGTGTTTGCAGTGTCCAGCATATTTTCATGGAATTGAAGCTAAATGATATGATTTTCCTTGCCCAATTCTGTTGTTGATAAGTTTTTTTAAGGGGTTGCTTGTTATGTCTTTTGATTGTTGCTGTCTCTGAGAGGAATTGCCAATGCACAGTAATGACATTATGTCATTAATGTTGATGACAGTGATCCATGTTGATGTATGGAATGAAAATAGAAATTGATTGTGAAAATTGATTCAGACTTATATGGTGACATGGGGGTAGAATTGGTGGTTGATTTCAAAGTTTTTTATTTTCGTTTATTGGTAGATTTATAATTTCTGACTCTTGTTTTCAGATTTTGGTTTGATTGTCATTGCCTATGTTGTTGTCAAGTGGTGGATTAGGAGTTGATTTTGTTTTAAGTGATAGTGTTCATAGCAGCTTGTTCTGTCATCCCATAGAGTCCTTATGGTATATTTTGTTAGGAAAATAATGTTGTCAAATCACAAAATTGTTTGACTATGATGCCTGATTCATGGGCAAGGTCAAGCACATCATGTAGTACTAGCTTTCATTGGTAGCCATGGTATGCCAAGGAGGAATGAGTGTGTTGATGTAATTATGCAACCATCAGGGAGGATGATACACAATGAATGTAAATGAACCATTCAGTTATGGTCATACATTTTTGATGATGGATCAATATTATCATTTGTATCCTAATTGACTCCAACTCAATGATCCATTCTTCTTGATCTCAATTGACATCTCTAATTCTCTTGTTTGTAAACTCCTTCTGTAATCTTCAATAGTCCTCACAAAGCTAGTCTGAAATTTGCCTCAAAGGACTCATCATTTTTGTCATTGTCAATTATATTTGAGGCCTCTTTACCTGCACTTGATGTATGCATGATGAAAAGCACAATTGTTCTCCCAATTTTTAATATTCTTGTCACTGTCTTCAGTACTTGATTCTGATAATTCAACTTGTATTTGAGTAGCTAATTTGTCTTTTGCCAATAGGAGATTCTTATACCCTCATTGTTTCTCTTACACAATAAGCATTTTGAAATATTACTCCCAGTTAATCTGCTCATCACTAAATTTAATAACAAGGATAATCGTTTCTTCTACATTCATCTTTACATGATTTGACTTTTTAGACTTTTCTTTTCTCAATTGAAATGATATAGTTTGATAATTGGAGTGTATTGATGCACTCTCGGGATTATTTTTCCGTCTCTAACTCTCACATCCTCATTTATATTGAGAGCCAAGTTTTTAGGCATGGTGCTTCGAAATTTGTTAAGAATTCTCAGCTACCACAAACTGGTCAAGTGTAATTTGTAACTGATTTTTTCTTGGTTAAATGACTTTGAAAATGATGAGAACCTAAATCTACTTTCTTAAATGATGCTAGTCATAGTTTTATTCCCTCTTAGGCTCTTCTTTGTAGATGTGGCAAATGACTTGAGAAGTATCCTTTCTACAACCTACAACACTCACTTTACTCCAATCTGAGTCATTTAGTATGTCTGATAATTTCTATAGAAAACTATTTGAGCCTTGAAAAGTTGTGAGGAAATTTAATACAATTTTTGATCTGTGTCACTTTCTAACAGTTTATTGTTGTTATGTTCCAAATTACAAATGCAGACCCCCTATCAGCAAATTTGAAAAAATCAAAATAAACAGCAACTGTTAAATATTTTAGTAATGAATTCATGATGGGAACAGAAGAAGCCATCATGATCAATTTGACCTGCAATGCACTAGAAAACATTAAGAAATGTCTGATTTGCTTAACATTTGTCTATATTATCACTAAGATTGTTACCATTATGAACAATTACTTCAATTAAAGCCAGTTGCAAAAAAATTATGTCAGAAAAATAATGCATTAAGTCTGATTGTTGCTTATGATAATTTCCAAAATGTATATTCTAGAGATGATACACTTTGAACTATGATATTATCTTTGGCATATATGATCAGCTTACATGCACTTCATCACTTCATTCTGATGTGATACGCACATATGAACTTTGCTTCAAAAGTATTAAGAATAAGGTGTAAGACGTGAAAATATTTGAAAGGATTGTGGGACAATCATTGTAGGTGTAAACAGAGGTTCATTGATGACTAATGAATTAGACTTTTGGTGCAATAAACAAGGCAATGAAATCAATCTTTCCTTTGCAAACCCCCAAAAACACTATCAGTTAGGTGTTTTCAACAAAAAAACTTTTTTCATAGCAGTTGACTAACGCAACAGCAATACCTTGAAGTCTTTAAGATTGGATATTGCTTCCTTTTTGATTTACATTGTCCTTGACTATTTGATAGACTCAAGAATCTGCTATGTGTTGCTCAGAAATTTGTCACATTAAATACTGCTTATGATTCAAACTAGTTTGTCACCAAATGATAAAACTGCTTTTCTTAATGAACCCCATGAAACAAATGACTGAACCCCAGGAAACAAATGAATGAATTTCTGTGATTATTATTAACTTCTTATTTAGCTTCCCAACCTCCCAAGATTTTTGAAGGTAACTATTTGCAATCAAGAATCAGCAATGATACCATTCTTAAAATGAGCATCCCATACCTTTTCTAATCCAATTAAATGAGTTTTACATATTTCAATTGCAATAGTCCCAGTAAAAAACTTATGTTCAGCATTGAGAAAGTTAGCTCAATCAAAATTAACAAATAACAAAAAAAGAACAGATTAAATTTCCTTGAGAAGGATGCTATACACAAGAATACTCAACTGTCATAATATGTGGAAGTTGTGTAAAAGATTTGCCAAGAATTAACAGTGTTTAGTTGAAAAAGATGAATCAAACACTTCCCTTTCCTTGCTGACTTGTTTTCACATAAATATGAGGAACATAGCTAAGTTCAGTTTTAGTTTGTTTCTCCTGTATATACCAGGATCATCTTCAAATAGTTCAAGGCCTCTAGATATTACATCTTTCAATTTCTTCTACAAAATCAATTATTATTGAAGTCCAAACCTGATTTTGAGCATTGAAACTTGCTTATTGTCTCAACATCTTCTAAGGATGATGTTTAGAATATCTGTGTCTGAGAAGAAATTTCCAGCCTACATGCCTTTCATTCTTAGCATGCATTCAGTGACAATTTGATAGAGGTCTGTAATTATGGAATTGACACAAAAATATCCAAGGAACATCAAGATGTACCACCTTTTGCATATTTTTACCTTCAAATGTACAAGTTCTTTCTGTTTGAAGTAGTGTCTATGAATTAACACACTGCCATCAAAACCATGCCCTCCTATTGATCTACCTTTCAGACTGAGAATAATGCACAAGATCAGATACTTGTATATTTTTGAGATCTTATCAAACCTAGTAAGTGTCACTCCATTGCCTGACTTGATGAACACCATGATGGCTTCTGTTCTCATTTCTGCTGAATTATTTCAAAATAATCTATCATCACTAGTCCAGTATTATTCTTTCATTTTGTCATGTGTTAACCCTTATTCTTCTTTGCTCCTTACTTTGAACACAAAGCAAACAAACCATTGCATTGTCCCCGAGTTCTAATAAGGAAACAACTAATTCTCCTCTATTCAACAAAAGATATATTGTTGTCAAGTTTCTTGTTTCAAAAATATTGAAGTTAATCTAATCAGTTGTCATTTCCAGATTAAAAGGATTTTCATACCCAGAAAAACAAGGTAACTAGAAAGAACAAAGCCAGTATAAAACCATACCTCTTAGATACAATATGACACTGCAAGCTTTGAAATATGTCAGCAACTAAAAGATCCCACAAGCAGCACTGAAGCCACTTTTCAAAACTGCATTTTTCTTTCTATCATTTCTCCATTGCATCTAGATTAGCTCTGTGGATGCAAAGGAGAGTAATTGAATCTTTGGGTCCATTTGAATTTTTCCTCCTTGCCTTATTCTGGAAAGAGCATAAATTGCATTTGAATCATGTAGCAATTAGTTGTTGTCCAATGTTCCTTGAAGATGGTATCCAGATTCCATGTGTTCAATTCACAGTTTCTTGCATATCCTCTCTCAAAAGTTTTATGGATCAAAATTTTCCCAGTAAAAATCTGTGAAAACTTCCTTTTCAATTCATTGTAGAACCACAAAATCTTTATATCAGATAAATTAGACACCAATTACCAATTACCTCAATCAATTCATTTAGATTTAGTCTGTCATCTGTGGTATGCTTGGTTCAACATAAGGAAGACTCATAAATAGAGAAAATTTTAAGGAAAACCTCATAAGTAATGTTAATGCTTGGTAAATTTCCAGCGAGAAGTTCTCAAACAATGCTCTTAGTTGCCTTCACACTGCTCATCTGAATTTGATGTTGTGTTTTCTCCATTCTTTCTCTACTTTTATCATCCCATGAGTCCTGACTTAATATTATTATCATGACTGAAAATCTGGAAGCAACTGCAACTTTGGATTGTATGACTGTAGTCTTATTAAAGCAGAAAGCAAAAATCAATTTGAATACAATCAAAAGCATAAAGTCTACTTGGAACAATTATTTGAAAAATATTTGTCACTCTATATCTCTGTAACAAAAAACACTCATCATTTGCACATTGCCCTAGATAAGCAAACTCATTGCAAAATAATGAAGATGACAAGGACAAGGAAGAAAAGTATAAAAAATGGGAATGATCAAAATCATTCCTGATTGTCAAGTGTTATTGAAGGTAATGGCATCATGAAACATGAAGCAGTTTGAATGTTGTCATAAGAAAAAACACATCTTGACAAAAAAACAACTCATAGAAATTCCTTTTGACCACTGAAAAGAATATTGCAGTTGGAAATCTGGATGCAAACATTTTAAATCATATTCTAGAGCAGTCAGCTCTCAAAAATCTATATCTTAAAAATGTAAGAATATTTCTGTCCTATTTCTTAATATGATTTCATTCATAGTATGAATAATTCCCATGCATTTCAGCTATTACTATTACAACATCACCCTTAAGGAATCTATCTTTAAAGAAACAAAGAGGCTGTTCACAAAATGAGATAAATCCATATGTTGCAATTTCTCTGAGAAAACCCTCTGCTTTGTGGTCAACTTAAAGTGATAAAACATCTATGATTCAAAAGCAATTTTTCTTCAAAGCTGTTTAGAATAGTGTATTGTTGTATCATTGATGGTAGATAGGAGGTTGATTTCAATGGAATATTACAATACTTCTTCTCTTTTCACCTCTTGCATCTTTGTGCCATATGGAATCAATTTGGATTACTTCATCTTGGAGTCTATGTTTTCTAAATTTTTTCAGCTTGATGTTGTTTCCCTTGCATCTCTCCTTAGAGCAATGGTGCCCTGCACCGCATTATTTCTTCATTTTGAATTTTGAATTTTGGATAACATCATCTTCGCTATCAGCGAGAAACACCCAATCATGTCGACATGATTGTTCGTCGTAGGGCACAGTACCCGAGAATGAAAGCTAAATGACAATGTCATTTGATACAAAAGTTATTCAACCACACAACTATGATCAAAATGAAATCAGGTTAGTGCTTTAGAATTAAGATGGCTTCATCAAATGTAGTTCAGTCTTTCATGATATAATACTCTGGTCTAATTACTCGCCTTTCTCTTCGATCGCATTTCCAGAGCACTGCGCTCAATATTCGATTATCACTCCAAGAGCAATAACGATCAATCAGTCGGAAAGAAGGACGAGAATGACAAAGTCAGAGTTGTTTACTTGGCGCAAATGTATTGGATCATACAAGAAATCGGGAAAGATGAAGAGGAAGTATCGAGAATGAAGCAGGCGATGGAAAAATTTCAAGCGAGTCAGCAATCGCAACAATTGGAGATTTATCAAACGCACTGTTTGGCATCCAAATTGGAAGCATGTAAATCGAAAGTCCAAAATGGAATAAACGGAAAAATTGTTGCGAGAGAACACCGAGTCTCTGCCGATTGTATTACGTTTGATTCATTTCTGATTATCATTAATGAAGGCAGAAATCAAAATTGCGATCAATCGTACGAAGTGGATTGCGTTGCAAACTCTTCAACAACTCCCGCAACCCAGAAAGAACCGGTAGCGAATGCTGATAAAATTGGAGAGCAAAACATTAATTTCTTACGGGTTTTGGAAGAATACAGAATGAAATGCGTCGAAGAGGGAAATTATCTCCATGCTCAAGAGTTTTTGCAGCACGTTCGGTGCTTACGACAGGACGAAGAATCGAGGCAGCTGAAATATGTCAAAACTAGGCATTTAAGGGATAAGTGCATGATTGTTGAAGCTCACGAACAACAAGTTTTGGAATTCAACAAGTGTGAGTATCATATTGTTTTGGTGTTTTGTACACCTGGATAATCACTACTTGATTTAATCCAAATGATTGGTTCCCTATGCTCTATGTTTTGTTCTCATTTCATGTAAAAAAAATCAATTTTTGCAATATGTAGCTTGGGACAAATACAACATGGACTTTGAGCAAAAATCCCAATTGTACAAGGAAAAATTGAAACAAACCCACGAATCTCAACTCCACTCCCTGAAACAATCACTTCAAGATGAACTCCACTCCAAACCACCCAAATGGTCAAGAGATCTAATGGATTGGCGCAAGCGCGAATCCATCATGGCCGATAGGAAGCTCTATAGAGAAGCGCAGCAAATCAAACTCGTCTCCGACGCCTTGGAAGAAGAGGAACGAATCAATATGAACTCTAATTTTGAGAGTTCGTTACAGAAAAAAGCACGGTCTTTGAAGAAGCAACAGTTGGCGGAGTTGGAGGCATTGGAAAAGAGAATCGAGGCCAAGAGGAGGGAGAATAAAAAGTTGAGGGAGGTGGATTCCGGGAGACTGTTGCAAAGGAATAAGAATATTGTGGCGGCAATGGATTCGAGGCATGTGAGTGTTCTTGTCGTGACGTCCAACGGATTGATGTGAAATTTGGAATCACAATGTTTTGTTGATGGATAAAAACTCACAGAAAGTATATCTTTCTATACTATTATTTGCATCTCCAAGGCATCTGAGTGCTTGAGCATTGGGTCTAAAATCAAGCAACAACTCCAACAACGACTCGATTTTCGGAAAGAATATTTCGATGGGTGAAAGTCTGACATGACGCCTATTGAAATTTTTCCAAACGGATCGTAGAGCGATTGTCGCTTCACATAATTATTTCCGATATCTTTATAGATTAGCAAACTTAGATTGAATTGAAATAGTCTCTACAGATATGTTTGAATTATAATAGTGAAAAAATACAGGAGATTTTACAAATGACAAATCGATTCATTCCTTAGCCATGTAATGGACACAACACAAGAAGTAATTGCCCCGAGAAGCCAAAAAAAACGAAACTCGGGGGAAGTAAGATCAATTTTTTGTTGCTGTTGCCCCAGCTGTTAAATCGTCCTCTACTACGTCGAAACCTTCGCCGTCGAGATGGTTTTGCGAATTGCAGTCTTCAATGCATTGATCCATGAGTCTCCTCACCCATCTCTTACGCTTGCAATTCCTAACACATTCCATGAAGTAATCCCCATTGGGTTCATTGCCACCTTCGTTTTTGTCGGAAGTGCCATTGGAAGCATCTTCGTCTGCATCTTCTTCATCGTTTTCTTCTTCGCTGTCATGTGCAAATTCATCTGTTGTCCTCTCGGCCGCAGGGCTTTCTTGACATTCGCGAACACATTGGTCGACCTTGCTCGGACCCCATCTCCTCATTTTGCATCGCCTCTCGCATTCAGCGACGGCGGAGGATTCTTCGCTTTCTCCGTCTTGCGCTCCATCGCCATTTGCAAATTGATCTGCTTGCCTTTTGTAATCCCCCTCATCTGCATCTGCATCTGCATCTGCATCTGCATCTGCATGACTGGAGCTATCCTCATCTTCATCCCCATTCTCATCCTCCTGCTCGTGTCCACCCTGGTCGCCGTGATGGCAGCCTCTCACGCACTCCTCTACCAACCTTGGCGCCCAGCGCTTCATTCGACAATGCCGCTCGCATTCGGCCACGTCTTCTTCCTCCGCGTTCTCCGTCGTCCCTTCGATAGCACTACTGGCGGCAGAGTCCTTCTCCGACATCTTCGTCTCGACGGCGGCGGCGCCCCCCTCATTGTTCGAGTCGTCCAACCCGCAATATTTCTCGAGGCACGCCGTCATCTTTTCGGGACCGAGCCTCAGCTTCTTGCACTTGTTGGAGCACGGCGGGTCGATCACGGTGGCCTCTGCAGCGGCAGAAGAGCCAGAACGGCGAAAACTGCCAGAAGCGACGGTTTCGTCGTTGAAGAAGGCCAAGGCTGCGAGAGATTGGATTAGGAAAGATTTTGTCTTCATGATGGGATGGATTGAAATGAGTGTGTATGTTGAGTAAAAGGCGCTGTTGCGTTGCAATGAAAAAATAAATATTAAACTTGAAAATATAAGAGATGATATTGTTGAGGCACGGTAGTAGAATTGTTCGTAATGATTATTTTGGGGGGATATTCAATGGGATCACTTTTTTGGTACGAATAATTCTTTTATCGGTGATAATTTAAATCAATCGAATTGTACATAGTAATAACAGACTGTACTAGTTCTACCATGGAAGTATGTAGAGGCATGTACACAACCCGAAACTTACAAATGCAGGAAGAGTCGGTTCTTGTAATATTTAGAACTGTGCAAGAGCGATCGGGAGCAAGTTCTGAATATTAAAACTTTCTCAACCTTCTTGGGAACGAATAAATCGATTCGTACACAAAAAGTATTGATTCCCTAAATGATACGGTCACAGTTGATGATCTTGGAAGCATTTTGAACGAATGGGTCGTGCATGTCCTATGAAATTGTGTGTTTTTGTCACAACGTTGTAATAATTCTGGGAGCACCCCATATTAGCCATATGACCAAATTATTTTTGTTCCCCACATAATAATATTATTTAAAGTCTAATTGGTCTGCAAATAAAACATTTGGTGCCCTTGTGCTATTTGGACCATAATTAAAATTATTTTCATTTAGGTTTTTTGATTTTGTTTGCCTCCACACATTTGTGCT
>JALLPE010000591.1:0-16209 GCA_036940025.1 Conticribra weissflogii | reverse complement strand
AACCAGAAACCCTTCTCGGAACGAGATGAAGCTGTGTCAAATAAGACAGACACAATATCACGTTTCGCAAGTTTTTCCCTGCGGGTAAGAGGCAGTGCATCCCAAAGCTGGGTTTCCTGCGAAATATTGAATTATTTTCAAAAATTTAACAAAGATCACATATTGAGGATTGTGGCCTTAAAACATAGTTTTGACTTGTAGAACTGATGCATTGGTTGTTTTTTATCGTAAATGTATCGTATTCACACATAGGTTTCAATCATGTCTTGGGAGGATCGGTACTGTACTCCATTTTGAATTCAACGACACTTCCTTCCATTACGAAACACTCAGCCTTTTAATTGTCTTATACGCCGTTCAAGTAGTGCTTCCATTGCCCCCTTTTTTCCGTTGAATGTGAGTCTTGTTCGGGTAATCTTTCGGTAGCATTTTGAATCCTCTTAATTTTTGTTCGTAAGTATCACACAAACAAAATCTCTACTGCGAGATACAAGGGCCCAAAATATTGAATGTCGAAAGAGACAGGCATATCTGGATTTCCAACAGCACTGAAGTATTGTATTCTAAGGTGGTACGGTACTATCGTAAGTCCTACCACCGGATCACAACATCATTCACTTCCTTCGACGAAGTCGACAAAATTGGGGGCCTCTGCAAAAACCACCCTGCCTTTATACCCATGCACCCGAGAGGATAGTGAGCCCACTCTAGATAGAGGCGGTCGATCGAGCTAATGATCTTATTTTTTCACGACGTCGCTTAGTTGGAGTCGGGCGTGTTACGAGCATAAGTGCGACACCTCTCTTCCAAGAGTAATTTACGCACTGTGAATCTCTTACATCGCTGAGGTGACAATTCTCATCTCCTCTTGGGTGCGAGATGGATAAATCATTCCAATAGACTTGACGGAAAAGGATATGTACACAAACTGTCCCATCGATCGATCCCGACTCTTAACAGGGGATTGTTCCACCGTGCAACGATAGACAGAAAGACAGAAAGTAGATAATAGCAGTGCCGAGATCGAGATTGTACTCCATAATCGAGACTGCGCTGAGCTCGGTTAGAACAGCGACAGCGACAGCGACAGCGACAGCACCGTCGACGGCGGAAACAGCCACATTGTCATCCTCACCATGGCAACCGCCCGTCCCACCAACGACAGGGTCCCCCCCGTGCCGAGCGACACCCTCAAATTGAACAGATTGAATTCCCTTCGTCGACGCATCTCGTCCACGTCGAGTCAGCAGAAGATGTATTCTCGAGTGAGCGATCGCGGTGCCAGCGGCGGTGGCGTGGGAATCGATAGCTTTTACGACAACAGCGAGTACGGCGATTTCGACGAATTGAAATACGACGACAGAGGGAGCAAGAACGCTGACAAGTTGGCGGAGGAGGATAATCACTCGGCGTCTTTGACCGGAGGGGAGATTATGGGAAAGAACTGCCGTGACAGCAGCGCGGCTATTCCTCGCATGCGGACGCCAAGTCAGAAAGTCTCGGCCGTTGCGGCCACTCTGACACAAGAAGAAGAGGAAGAAGAAGACGAGGACGAATCCATTTACACAGCCATGAGAACGGTTGCCTCCCTGTCCACCAAAGGGACCTTTGATTCCTGTGTGAGTGCCTCTGCTAGCGCGAAGGTTAAGAAATTGGCGAATGTAGCTACTGACGCCGACGTCGTCGATGAAGACAGGGAAGAGGCTGTCGAAAATTTTCAGAAAGTGGCGCATTATAAACATAAAGCAAAGGACGATGCCGCTGCAGCAATTGCAGAATCACCCGCAACTTTCTCAGCGGCCATTGACGAAGATGATGACTATGTCGACAATCGCCACGAGGATGCTACCACCAAGGCCGCACAGGAAGCTAAACAAGAGGATCTAGTCCCTCAACAGCAACAGAACATCGGTGACGAAGACGATGCCACTATCCCCGAGAATGCAAACGCCAACAAACCATCATCCAAGGCCATCGCCATGCGCACCCTCCCGTCTCCTGCCACCATTGCCAATCGTCGCTTTACGGGCACCCGCTCGAGTAAATTGAACAATATCTCCGTTCGTGTCAACGCCAAGGCCAAAATGGACAATGCCGTGGGCGATGCGTCCAATGTTATGGACGGTGCGACTGCCGGTGCCAACTCCAACGTTAAAAAGGAGAGACTAGAGAAGAAGAAAAAGACGGGAAGTAGCGCAAGAGCCAAAATGATAGGGGCCATTACCGCCATCAGTGGGTACCTGAGCGATGGTGCCGGTGGGAACGACATGGATGGGGAGGGGACCAATGGAACCAGGAAGAACAAGAAAAAGGTGTATCGCAAGAAGAAAAAGGAGCAGAACACGGAAGAACAAGAGGAGAACGAGAGCAAGGTTGAAGATGACAAAGAAGTCGTTGGTTCCATGGACTTGTTCCCGCAGGACAAGAAGCGACAGGAGGATCGAATGGCCACTTTGTATGGTGACCTTCTAGACAATGAACCAGAAGGCGGTAGTGTTGATTATAATCTTAACAACGACACTCCAATTGCCCCGCCAGAGGGAAACCCAGACATTGACGATGAAGACGATGTCGATGATGACATCCAAAATCAAAACCAAACTTCCTTCGATCATCTCGACTTGAACAACACCATGGAATCCATCCCGCAATTCACTGCCCACAAGAACAACTATGGCGATACCCCTTCCAAAGATGGGACTGAATGCACCTCCCCCGCTTCGACGTCCGCATCGGAGCGTAATCACGAGGACGATCCTACATCTTCTTCCTTTCCCCCTTCTCCAAAGGTGTCGACCAAGAAGAAGAAAAAGAAGGACAAGGCGAAGCAGCCATCATCAACGAAGGAATCACCGGAGAGCGAGAAGGAGGTAGTCTCACCAACGAAGGAAAGTGTCGCCGCTACTGGTTTGGCGAAGCCCAAGTCTCGCAGGATCCACCTCCTTCCAAAGATAATCAGGCGAAAGTCACTTTTTCGTCGCAATGCTGACGAGAAGGACCCCGAGGAAACGATCAACGAAGTACATGTCCCCAAATCTACAGAGATTGAGCTCAATGAACGTTCGCCACGAGGATCTTTGAAGGAGGGCATTTCGCAAGAAAACGATGCCTGTGAAGAAAATTATGGTGATGAAGACTCAACTGCCGACATAGATGCAAACTCTGCTATCGACGCGAATGAAAGCATGAGCATCAGGGAGGCGAGCGAATTATTACCCAAGAACTTACTTCCAGCCATGGGTTTGTCTGAAGAAGAAGTTTTGGAAGTGGACTGGGAGTGTCAAGATGACGAGGTCAATGACAAAGATGATGTCCAGCCTTACATTGTTAGATTTCAAAACGCAGACCCTTCCATCGCTGGAAGCGAAGATGGGCTCATCGACCACAACATCGTCGTTTCACCAGTTTCAGTCGTTGAGCCCTCCATGGAGATTGATCCGAATACGAATCTCCCTGATGGTTTTCCTACACCAAGTCACAACGAAGGCTTCACTGTAGTCAGTCTGGACGGATTGGAGTCTCACCGCGACGACGATGATTCAGCTGATGAGGAAGAGGGACTAAATGGAGAAGCAGACTACGAATATTCAGATGAGGTCCAGTATGATGAAGATTCGGAACATTTTGAAGTTGAATGGGACTTTGATCATAGCCAACCAGTTGTTGTTAACGATTCCTTCCAGATCGACGAATCCCAAGATGATACAAACGAGGAATCGCAAGCAAATGCAGAAGGAGATGACAACAGGGCAGGTGTAGAAGACGAAGACGACGATCAGCCGTCAGTTGTGCCCAATGTAACGTCAATGGGGAGTGTCAATATCGTAGTGAACCAGGCTGCTTCAGAAGTTGCCTCAGAATGGCAAGCAGACTTTTCGCAATTCTATCAGCCTGTCAAACATTCAGACGGCACAGATGGCAATACAACCGCTGACAATCGTGCGCCCAGAGTAGATGAAATTTCCTGGCCCAGCGAGGTCGAGCATGCGAATAACCAAGAAGTGGTTGAGTCTGATTTCATGAAACATGTTGGGGAGGCGGAATCTGATGATTTTGAAGAGGAAAAAGAGCTCGTCAATGTTGAGGGGCGGGAAGAGGTTGTCGTTAATAAGGAAAAGTTGTCTCTAAAAGCAAAGCTTTCATTGAAGGAGCTTCATGCTGCGTCTATACGTCATGCTGCGTCTAAATCAGTGAAATCTTTCCGAAGCAACCCATCTAGTACCTTTGGCAAGTCGAAGAGAGAAAAAGCCGCTAAATCTTCGAAACACGTATCGGAAGACGACGAGGTTCCAGTAATACCGAAGGATATCGAATTGTCGAAGACTGACACAACAGAGGTTGAAACATCAACGGCCAAACCACAAAAGCTCGAACCATCAAAATTGCAACCGAAACTCAGCTACACATCACGTCGTCGCATGGACGCGTTGTTGAATCCTGAGACTGCCCGTGATGCTTCTTCTATTGACGAGCGTTCTGATGAGAAGACTCTTATGTCAGCAAATGAATCAGTCTCACTAAATGACAATATTCTTGGCTTCGAAGATCTCGCCACCTCTTGTACCAACGGCATTCGGCAATTACTTGACATAGTTGATTACGCATTTACGTCCCATGGGGATGATGATGACAGCGAATCATCTGATTCTAGCGATGAAGAGTCGGGACGGTACGGAAAGCGTAGAAGCCGGAAGTCGTCTACGCGTCATCACTCCCGTCACAAATCACGTCAAGAGTCCAGAGGAAATCGCAGAGCGAAATCTCGGGGTGGTCGTATCAGCAAGCATACCAAACCTTGGAAATCTACCAAGGAACTGCAAAAATACCCGAAGGCAGATAGGCGCAACAGGAGGCATTCGCGTTCTCGATCGCCGAGTTCTTCGCCCGAGAGGGATGATGGATATTACCGAAGCAAATCTAGGGACCGACCTTTGCGTGATGGCAGCGTCTCTCCAGTTGACGACGACATTTCCGATGACAGTGATCAATATAGTGCCGAGTCTCGGAGTCCGAAGAGAAAGACCAACAGATCAACGAGAATGAGATCACTCTCACCAGTATCTTTATCTTTGGGGCGAGAGAAATGGCACAAGCAAGAGACCGAAATCCGGGAAACTTCCATGGCTAGGGAAGAAGATCAAAACTCCAATGCTGCCCGGAATTTGGCTAAGGCGAGGCAATCTGCCCTGTTCAAAAAGACGAAGAGTAAGAAATACAAGGAACGTTCGACACCCAGATCTACAAGGGAATTTTGATCTGATATGTACCCAAATCACTTTCAACATGTGCAAGGATTCTTTGTAGCGAGTATGATGTTGATCATCGATGTTTCGTAACCGTGTCTTTATTTTTTAACTTCATGTCTAATATAAAACATACCTTGTAAGCAAAAACCTTACTCTCTGATCCCATTGCTCGGAAAAACAATTTGAGGTAGCCAACAGCAAAATAATTTTTGGGTTCGGTTAATACAATTATATTGTTTAGCCGAAGAGTGGAGAGCATTCGGTAATTTTGTGTATGTGGAAAATGAAAGACGATTACTTGGATTATTCTTGACTTTTTTCTACTGGACTGCAAGCACCCATTATTGTCAAAAACCCTGACATAATTTAAGAACTCCTGAAATCTTGTTATTTGGATGAAGTTTTGTTATTAAAAGTTGCTCGGGAAATCTCTAGGAAGGTGCTTGCAAAAGGGTTTGAATCTCATTTGGGTTGTGGAATTGTGGGCGCTCGTGCCTGGCATTTTGTCAGATCTTCATTTGTTAAAAATCCCGACTCTTGTGTGTACGAAGTGTTGTGTCCACGAAAATGATTCCACTATTTCTTGTGACGCCAGTCCTGTGAATCGTGAAAACTTCGATTTCCCTAATCGGTTACCTCTTACTATTACTTTTTGTGTCCCAATGGCAGTAGGCCAGATGGTGTCAAAATATCTGATGACACTCTGCACCAGTGTTCTTTTTGCATTAGACATGAGTAGACATACCATCACAAATTCTACTTAAGAAATCTAGAGTTGCCATTCTCTTTTCCCTTGGCCCACTACAAGTAATTACTTACTGAATCAGTAAAAACCATGACAAACTATCAAAACTTCAAATCCAACATCATAGCAAGGAATACACTCTTGGTAATGAGCCAATCCTCATCAAGGTGTCCCCCCTCCCAAAGAGCTCTATCACCAACTCAAAAAACAAGCTAGTCTCAAAGTTATGCCAATGACAGGAATCATAGGAAGAAGTACTTGGTGCCATCATTCCCAACAGTGTTTGTTCACTCACTTCATGATGTTCCAACAATAGAATGGCTTATTTGTTTGAACACTGCATGCCTTGGGGGAGCCTTCTCCTCTTGTCAACTGGAAGGAAGCCTATACATAGCACTTCAACATGATATGGAATGACAGCACACGGGATAATGGTGCTTGCACCTACAAAATGAAATCATATAAAAGTAAAGTCCTTTCTTGTGGACACTTAGTTGCAACCAGGGATGTCTTTTCAACCTACCTCTGTAGAGGCTCAAAGATGCCAGATGCAATGAACCAGCAAGCCTTCAAGGTTTGCTTTTAGACCCTCATAAGCTTCATGATGACCTCAAGGAAGGATTGGGGACAAGGAGAGAAAGCACTCATTTTCTGTGTTTCCTTCTTGCCAATAATGGAAACTTTTTTGTGCATTAACAATAGACAAAAGGAATACCAGAAGATACCAACAAGCAGTCTTGTTGATTTCTTTCAAATCTGTTATGTCACAGATCAGCTTGCTCAATAACAACTCTTGCATGAGACTGCTGAAAAGCATGAACATAAGGAGGCAACCTGAGAGAAGGATTCTACCAACAAGAAATGAATAATACCAGGAGAACACCTTGAACCACAACTAATCCACCAAACAAATACATCAGAACAATTACTGTCTTCATTGTCCTAGCAAAGTGTATGATCTTTTGTGGAAATCCTGCAAACATCATATTTGGAATCAGCCTGACTTTTGCTAGCCCATGGTCTCCTTCACCAATTTCTGTCAAGATAGAGCCCCTCAAGATTGTAAACACAGTCACAACAGATTCAATTGTTGTTGCTCCTGCTCAAGAAGTAGTTCTTGTGACTGTCAAGGACCCAGTGATCATGATTGCAAGACACCTCCTTGCAATCACAAAAGCCAGAACTATTACACTGATGATAGCCACCATGATGGCAATTGTCCTTCTTGCTCAATGTCTTTATCACAAGACTCATGTGATTAAGATCACAGCCATTTTGATTTTGAAGTTATGAGGGACTGAAAGCATAAATATCATTATAATCCCCATTACCTTAACACTTATCAGGCTATTTAACACCTTGAGATGCATTCAAGTCAGGTGGCATAGCTTTGTCAATTCTTGACTCTGTCCTTACATCAACAAAAAGCAATAGCAACCCCACAGAAACATCTTTGGTTCCAGTCAAGTTCCTTGATAGAACCCTGTTGGATGGTGATACCTCAATCATCTGTTCAGCAATAGAACATGCTAAATCTGAGCCTAAAGCTAGAAAAATGAGTGATAATGATGGATATGGAAGTATTTAAACTGAAGAGAAAAATACATGCTTGCAATATCCCTTGATCTGTATTGAGTATGACGGCAATGAGAACAATTGATGTAATTATTAGAAACCTCAAGGTGTACACTCATGGGCAGTGCTCAAAATCTGAGTAGATTTACAAAAAGAAAGAAAAAATATGTTAGAGGCAAATGATTTCTTGTATTAAACTGCCATGGCAAGGCTCCAACTTCTAAACTGCACCATACTCATCAGAGACAAATAATCAGGTCAACATTAAACATGTTCTTGACCATTGGAAACAAGACAGTGATCTCAAAAAGCAGAGGTACATTGCCCATTGACCATGGGTGACCTGTCTCCTGACCAATAAAAATTGTTTAATGAAATCCAGGAATATTATCAAAATCTTGCTGATGCCTACAAATGATGGTGTACTCAGCAACAGGAAATAGCTAAGGAAATAAAAAATCTATTATGCCCCTTTTAAGAAAGAACTACAAAACATGTTTGACCTTGGAATTTCAGACTAATGCAGTGCCTCTTAATGGGCATCACCATGTTTCTTTGTAGCAAAGAAGGATGACTGCATCAGACAAATCTTAGTCTTGAACTCATTACGTACATGCATTACACAAAGAACTGGGTGTCCATCATTCACAACCTATTGCAACACATTACAGGATATTTTTTCTCAGCAAACTTGATATCTCTATGCAACGTTATACCTTCAAATTCAATGAAGAGTACCAAGACCTTTGTGTTATCATCTCACCTGTTTGTAAATACAAACATATGCAATTAGACTTCAAATGTAACCCAGATTTTGCCAATCAAGTCATGGAACAAGTGCTCTGTGGCCTTGAAGTCTTGATGACATCAGTACCATCTCCAAATCCTGAGAACACCCTATTACACAAAATCGAGATGAAATTCTTAGTCAAAACAAAAGCAATGGTCTCAATCTCATTCTCTCAAAGGTGAATGGGGTATTGAAGAAACAGGATGTGTCATTAGTTTACACTGACTGGACTGAAGCCTTGGAAGAAACTCTTATCTGCAGTTCCACCGCAAGAACCACAACATAATCTCTGGGATATGTGCAGTTTCCTTGTTGTTGTTAGCAAACTGGTTAATGTTGCCCAAATAGGCACATTTATTCACACCACTTTCTGAGAAGTCTGGTAAAAATCATTTCATTGGACACCTCAAATGGAGGAAGCCTTTTAAAACTATGAAAACTATGTTGGCTGCAGATATCATCATGGCATACCTCAACCATGATATTCCATTACACATATACAAAGATGCATCTGACTACCAAATGGGAGCTAGTGTCATCCAACACAAATGACCTATTGTGTTCTGGTCTCACAAATTGACTAAATTGCAACACAAGAGAAAACACTTCTCTCTATTGTCATGGTCCTTGGCAAACTCTGTCCCATGATTTTTGGTGCAAAAATCTTTATTTACATTGATCACAAAATCTTAAATTTGTCACCCTTAACTGCTACTGCATTTCCTGCTGGAATTGTTCATGAAAGAATTTGGTCCAACCATGCTCTATCATCCTGAATGAAAATATCATTGCTGATACCCTTTCCCACCTTCCCCAGCATGAAGGATTACCAATTCCTGATAATGATAATGCACAAAATTCTCCTATTTTACTTCAAAAATGTCATTGACATCAGCTTGGCCCAAAACTTCTCAAGTGCTTCCCCAATCTACCACCCACTGATGTTGCAGCAAACACCTTGTAGATTTCAGCTGGATTAATAAACAACAAAACACTGGAAATGAACTTGTCATAAAAAACCAATTGATATCATTGATAGAATCAATGAATACCCAATCATGTGTGACACCCTCTCCAATGAAGACCATCCCATACAATTAAAAATTGACATCACAAAAGAAATGACCACACTTTAGATTAAATAGGACAGTGAGGTGCAAAACCCCAAAAGGTGTTTTTTCAAGCTTTGTCATCTGTGCCAGATATACGAATGGTGTTGCAAAACTTCTTTTTGAGTGGAAGCAAAAATATTTTTTCGCAGAAAAAAAAACAGCTTTCTCTGTTTGTAGTTTTCTGGATGGAACATGTTTCTTCCATGCTCTTGGCGGCAATCAGTTGTGTAAGATACCTTTTTTCCTTGATTTGAAAAAGTGATGACACACATGGAAGCACATGAATTTTAAAGGAATTTCAATCTACAGCCAGGGCAATAGCTTAGGAGAAAGGGGAGAAAACACATTGAGATTGATATACATGACTGTCTTTTGACCATTTTCATTGCAATGGCCATTTTTTGTCTGTTGTCTGTTTCAAGTTTGACAGGCAGAGCACCTTCCTGGGTATTGTAGTTTACTGTTTTAAATTGGATCATACCATTCTAGCCTATTTCAGACAAAACATTCCTAGACAACAATACAATCAAGTCATTATCACCCTTATATCAGGAGAGGTATTGATGATTTCCACTTTGATCATTATCAGCAAACTAAAGACTCATGTGAAGGTTTGAGATTTCTCCCTGAGCATTACCTTACCAACACACAATGGTATGAGGTTCCCGCAAAATTAATTAGACCATGGTCCACAGAAGAACACCTCATGGTGAATTCCATGCACTGATATGTATAGATATCACTCCCAATTTAGATGACGTAGTACACACTGACTCTAAGGCTAGTGATGCCATTGCTAATAAATTTGAACAACCATGGCTTGCTCTGTATCCAAGACTGATTAAAGTTGTCAATGGCAATGGTGGTGAGGGTAGAGGATATGTCTTTACATATCATCTCAGTGTGTTAGAAATCAAGGGTGTTCTGACAACTTGTGTTAATCCACAATTCAATGCTGTATGAAAATTCATGCATACGAAAATGGCATTGGTGCTGAAGACACTCCTTGTAGCTCATCCACCACACACACCTCAAGACATCTTATGATAGTGGTCTAGCAAAAATAATGCATGCTAAGAGATCAACCAACTTTGCAGTACTTAAAGTCAGTCTAGGTGCCCTTGAGTTTTTCCATGACATGCTCTTAAAAATTCCCCTCATTGCAGAATGACAATCCATCACTCACAACAGAGAAGCATTAATGAGTAATGTTCTTCTGAAAAGCAATCAGTGGTACATTAGTTATGATTACTTTGTTGGAAAACAAGTCCTCAAGTATAAACAAAAAGTCGAATGAAAACTTGCTATCAAAACCTCCAACCCCTTTGAGATTGTACAATTCATGTGAATAGTACTGTCACATTACAACTTTGTGATGATGTGACTGCATGAATAAACATCCATCATGCTGTCCCTAATGAGGACTCTCTGGTATGACTGAAGGATCAGTTATGGTGGGGGAGAGTGTAGTGCCCATGAAAAGAAATACACAAGTTCCCATATTTCCATTCCTGGGAGTACCAAGATTCCATGTTCCTCCAAATTGTTACTCTTCACAATCAGCATGATGGTCCTTTGACAGATGTCCAGAAGATGGTGGGTTGCTGGTGGAAAGACAGCATCAGAGCATTAGGTGACACATTGGCACTGGTGTTCTCTTTGCTTCAAGACATGTGTGATACAAAATCATAAAAAATTCTGTGTTAGATTTTTAAGAATAGCTGTCCCCTTTTCCCTGAGCGCAAAATTCTCCTGGTTTATGTGCCTTATGTGCATTTAGTGTGTTTAGTTGCTCCAAAATTTTTCAACCAGCACTGGCAAGCCCACAAAACACCTTCTCACAAAAAATCATCAAATGCAACATATTTAGATCATTGGGTAAGCATGGGCCCCATTCAAGCTCATGATCATTTTGCAGGCACATGCATCCTCAAGGACCACCATAAACATTGTACACACATGATACAGCATACCTCTACAATAACATTCACTCTATCTGTAAATAATACAATAAATTACACAACAAAGTCATTTGTGGTGAAATGAGTACAACTATGTTAGTATCATTCCTATGTACATGGATCATTACCCATTCTACCTGTATGAAGCCCCTCTCAGATGGTAGATCAGTACAAAAGTGAATTAGATCAAAAAGAAATTCCTTAACACTCCAGTATTAAGAAGAATTCAATTCAAGCTTAAAATATCCATGAGCCCCCACATACATCATTATCTTGTCCCTCCATTCCATGAAGGATCTTTTGCCAGCCCATACTTCTTCAATACCACTTACTCTGTCTGTAAATAGTATAATAAAATTCACAATAAAATTATATGTGGTGAAATGAGTGCCTAGTAGTAAACAACTATGTAAGTACTTTTCCTATTTATATGGATCATTACCCATTCTACTTGCATGAAACCCATTTTAGCATAGTACATCAGCACAAGAAATACAAGTAAATTACACAAAGGAACTGTTTGCCAGCCTGCTATATATCTACTTGCTAACACTACTGGTACAAAAAACATTTTGTAACCAACAATTTCTAGAACTATTGATTCACCACAAATGGGCCCTATGGGTAAATGCATTATGTCACAGCTCCTAGACACTGGTGTTTTCGTCTCCTTCCTTTTGATCCAAAGTCTAACTTCCAAAAACAAATGGATATTTCTCCTGTGAGTTTGGCAATTACTGTATTGAGAAATCATCTGAATATCTGTTACCAGCTAGTGTTGCACTGTATACATTTTGTATACTCCTCAACATTATATTTTTGAATATTTTATTGTCAGGTAAAACAAAAAGATTTGATGCAAACAGCAAGTATCCATTGAGTAGAAATCAGGGTCATATATTGTTGGTGCAAAATCTCCGCAGTTTGCTTTTGTGGGTTGTGACAATGATAAATTCAAAAACTTACTTCATTGTGAAATTTTTTATCTTCATTTTTTGGTGCTATGTGAAACCCTCCAAATTTACTTGTTAACATTTATTTCTTCATGGAAAATCCAAATATTGTGAACTGGTGATTCTGGTTGCAAGTTTGGATGATTCCCAACTTAGTTGTTTTACCCAATTTGATGCAGTAGTTTGATATTTTTTGGATTGTTGGAGTATGAGTGGTTGTTGATGTTTCAAATCAGTGATTTGCATATTACCTTTAGCTTGGTCTATCCATGGATATTTACAAGTTATTCTCATGTTTCTACTACTTGTTGAACAAGATAACAACCAGCTCTCAAATGAAAGAGTATGATGCAACAGCAATGTGGACTTAACAATTTCACTCTGTGTTTTTTCATTTCCCTACCTACAAATGCGTTCAATTTTTTGGCATGCATTTAATTTAATTTTACCATGAATTTATTCCATGCATCTACAGAGATCTACAGAAATTCAGTCCAAAAATGTCATTTTAGTCCTTTCCAATGCAATGAATGGAGATGGATGTTTGGGATTTAATGATAGCAAAACCACCATATGATGGTTCATGAGTATTTTTGTCGCAGACTTCTTTGTAAAATAATGGTATGCCCTAATGATCAGTGTAACCCATCGAGGGGAAGGGAGCACTATGTAAGAAAACTTGAACAGGATAGTACTTGAACTTGAACTTGAACTGAATTAGCAACAAGGAAATTAGTCCTGTACTACACGATTTTCCCACCAGTTTTGTCTCTGGATCTTGTCGCCGTCACCACGAAATGAGAGGACTTGGATTGACGAGCGGCGGTGGAAAAAGACGGTAGTCCAGGGACGTAGAGTTTAAAGCCGATGAAGGAACGGGGAGGGCTCCATCTTCATGCTCGATTGTAGAGATGTAGTGATCAAGAAACTTTTGCTGGAAATCAACAACAACGGGTATGTTCCAACCTAGTTCTGTCTAACGCGGTTTTGAAGAGCAACATGACAGCTCATGTCAAGAGCAATGCTTCCTACAGAAATAATCAAATCACACTACTTAGTTTAACGTAACAAGATTATGTGCAAACATAGAAAAGTGCTCATTTCACTTATCTTGAGTACAACACAATCGCACGGGATGGAGAGACACGTCATAACCTCGATCGACCACAAAAACCATTAGTCATCAGTAAAACACTTAGGCCTTAGGCCATGGCGCCCCCTTGCTTGGCAAGATCGGCCTTGGCGCCCTTGGTGAGCTGAGAGTGCAACATGGCAGCATATCCGGCAAGTCCAATGCTTCCAAGGATGAAGAAGGTGAGAGCAAACTTTTGTCCTCCAGTGGTGGTGGTTCCTCCAGCGAGGATGGAACGTCCGGCAGTGACAACAATTTCGCCAGTTGAGTCGTAAGCTCCAGAGGAAACAGTGGAGATGAATTCACAGACGAGTTTCTCCTGTGCCAATTGGTTCTCGTAGTTCTCGCTGTATTGGCTGATTCCGTTAGCGAACCCGTGGGTGGATTCGCACTTTCCGGCATCTTCGTAAAGGGCTTGGCAAAGTTCGTTAGTCTGTGCTTGTTGGTTTTGGTTGTTGTTGTTATTATTGTTGTTTTGGTTGGCATTCTGGTCTTCGGCCAGACAAGAGGCAACACACTCTCCCTCGACGAAGGTTTGCTTGAGAAGGTGGTAGGAAAGCTTCATAGCCCCGTTGTCATTGACCATGAAGTTCTCAATGTCGGCAGACTCATCCAGGACGGAGCAGGCTTCGTCGTAGAAAACACCGATCTTAATGCGGGTTCCGCTGCTGGCACACACGGCTCCAGCGTAGTACTGGCGCTCCTCTTGACCGTTGTTGTTGTTCCCGTTGTTATTGCCGTTGTTTTGGTTGGGGTTCTCGAGACGGACGCATTGGGTGTACTCGGAGGCGTCGACGTATCCGTTGGCCTCCATGTTCTCAATGTTCTGGCACTCATCGTAGCAAGTGGAGGTGTCAACGCCATTGCACATCCAGGCCTGGTCGTTCTGGTTGTCTTGATTGGCATTCTCGCCGTCAGCGTTGTCCTGGTTGTTCGCGTTCTCAGCCTCCATGTTGATGCACTCATTGCAGGAATTGCAGTACTGCTCTTGGACCTGTTGCTTGTACTGAAGAGTGGCCTCGAGGTACTGGTCCATGTCCACGATGTACTCTCCGTAGTTGTAGTTGCAAGAGCTGCACGAGGAGTCGGGGCAGAGACGGAAGATCACGAAGCGCTTGGTGGCCAAAACGGTATCGACCCCGTTCTTGTTGTTGCCGTTCTTGTTGTTTCCCCCCTCGACGTTGTACTGCTTGAGGAACTGGCACTTCTCGAACTTCACGGAGTAGGAAGAAAGGTCGACATCGCCGTTATCCTGAAGCTTACGGACAGCGGTAGCGCCACGGACGAGTTGTCCAACGTAGTTCGCCTTGGCGGTGTTTTTGGTCACCTTGGGAGCGAAGGGGTTGGCGGCGACGCTAGTGGCAAAGAAGATTGCGGCGGCAGTGGCGATGACCTTCATGATTAATTTTTTGGATTACGAGAAGTAGAGAGGGGGGTATGTGTGTGGCTGTGTGGTCGGGAAGAGAAGATGAAAATTATGATATGTCGAGGTTGTTGTCCCGATCGTCTGATATCAGGTGTTGGTTGGGTTGTTGGTTCGTTTGGATCTTATTGGTCACGATGACACAACATATAAATCGTACCGCGTTCAAGTTTTTCATTCATCATATTATTTTTTCATTGCTCCGTCTCTCTTATTTCCCGGCGTTGAAGACTCAGTACGTGTCCCTGTTGAATGGGACTCTTCAATGCGAGGCACAATTCTTTTTGCCCAACTCACATACGATTCTTCGCACGTAGACAATACTGGAAAATGAAAAAATTCATACATTCATTAATGAATGAATATATAAAACACATCCAAGAAGATTTTGGAAATTCAGCGATGCCAACAAAATTGGGAAGCACACACAACTCGTTTGGTCTGAAAGACTCGGTCCGTTGCAAGAATTTTGGAAGAGTCCACACCTAAATGTGCCATGAAATCTCAATTGGCCAATGATATCATTCAGGGCATATTTATTCCAAGTCAATTTTCTTTTTTGTGTTGCATGTCCAATAATTTTTGTTAGTCTTGATATCCCATTTCATTTCTGAAAAATTGGATTTTCCCTATAAAGAAACATACACATGTCATTATTCATTCCTACATGATGAAGAATATCTATATGTACTCTTATTTAGGCTGTCGTTGCACAAGACATACTAGGAGTTGAACGCCGCCACAGAAGAATATCGCCAGAGTTTCTCAAAAAATCATAGCCAGTTGGGCGTTGATCTGACATTTCTCTGTTCTTCTCACGTGCACACATCAGAGTGATGAGAAATGTGCACACAAGAGTCGACTCCTGAAAAGGTAGAAATATTGTAGTCGAAAACAGAGAGCGACCGGCCACCAATAACCACCGACTAAAGACTTCTTTCTCATCACTGTTGGGATGATACGACATGCGGCATCTTTGCGAAGCAAGTGGACCTATTTTCAGCTGGATCATAGTAGTAGCAGAGTATGTTTTCAGTATCGTGAACATTTATAACTATTTTTTATTTCACGACTTCTCACAATTCGTATCTGCCCCTTCAATAGACGCCTCCACCGTCTCCCTCATCTTCACATTTTTCCAATACACTCTATCCACCATGAAGCTTTCGCTTGCTGTCCTCGCCGCCGCCGTCGGTTTGTCCTCCGCCGCCCCCCACGGCGACATCAAGTCCGGATCCACTTTGGGCCGCAACCTCCTCGCCAGCGCCCGTC
>JALLPE010000590.1:0-16219 GCA_036940025.1 Conticribra weissflogii | reverse complement strand
ACAAACAAGCAATTTCTCACCGTGGATTGGGACCTCTGAACAGTAAGCTGCAAGAGCACCAACATCCTCTTTCACAGAAAAATTGGAATCGTGCGTGTTGCCACAAGTCATCAGGCCTAGAATTTTAGAATGCAGATGGAATACAGTGTCAGTTATAGATCAGATTGTAAGAGAGAGGGTGAAGAACAAAGTGGTAAAAGCAGCAGTAGAGAAGCAACTGGTGGATGGGAACAACATTCAAAGAAATATCAAGATGCAAAACAAGTTTCTGCTGAGATATAGGCAATGCCCTTGACAATGCGGAGTTCATTGCTGGAATGTAGGAATGTCATGACAAGGAAAATACCATCAAAGCAGAGAAGGCAATGTAAAAGAATATTTACCTCCAAACAAATGCAAAAAAACTCTTTAAAACCTTTCAAAAAATGGACACAAGTGCATTGACAATTTTAAAAATTCTCAATAGATAATTGTGGAACTTACCTGCAATATAAGCATGTCGTGAACAATCCTGAAATGCCAAAAAAATTACAGGAAGAAGGATGCATTTCACTGAAGTGATGCATTGAGACTCTCCATTTGTCTCACCTAACAACAGTCATGATAAAGATGGAGTTATGGATATCAGAGGGAGGGAAGAAGCAGAGTGAGCTATTGCTGAAGCTTTGCTATTGATGGGGAAAGGGTTGCCAAGGATAATGATGCAATAGGGAAGGGGAGAAGGGGGACAACGCAGACAAGGGGGATGGGAAGGCGTTGTGAATAAAATATAAATTTAAAAGTATATGTTGTGTGTCCTTGTCATGGCTTGCCCAATCTATATTTTTTAAGGATGTCTGATATCAGAGTCTTACTAGAACATGTAATAAGTTCTATGGGGAAATACTTTAAAAGATTATATCCAGAAAATTTTCCTTCCAGCACATCCATAGAGACATTGCTCCCAAGATGCTGACAGAGAGCTTGAGCAGCCACTAGTTTTGGCTGTCACTGAAGGGCAATATGCTACATTGGATGAGTCAGTTGTTGTCTCTGTTGCTGGACATGCTATGACTTTGGAAAATGATGCCTAGTCACACATAAGATATTTTATGACATTGTGCTAATAGCTTTGGAAGTTTTCTTGACTACTTGTTAGCGGCTATCATAATTGATGTTTCTTTTTTGCTTCAGCCTCTTGTGTTGCAATTAATTTGTTGCAATTAGTTTGTTGCAATCCTACATTATTTTCACCTTATCTCTTTGTGAAACTGTGACAAGATATGTTAAAAAGGAGAAAAGACTCAATCATGGTACTACATTTCACCTCCATGTCACTGATCTGGCTCAACTAAACAATGGCCAACATTTCTCAGTGACTTTAATAAGCAAGAATTAATTCAATACTGACTCAACAACAATATATCTATCAACTAGCTTTACTTTGTTGTTGCCATCAAAATCACTTGATTTTTATGCATGCACATACAATTAGATTGTCAAGAAGGTGATGAAAGACTACAAATTTGATAAACTGGTCTCCTTAGGACATATCTTCTGCAATTTCTATGTTGTTGTTGTTGGTAATTATTGACCTGATAAAAAAAGCAACTCATGAGATAGCTCTATATAGAACCATAACATTGTGGAAGTGGATATAGTTATTGTATGAAGATGGTCCAATTCCAAATTCTTTCTGGCAGGCATTTGTTTGAAAATATTTTTATCTACAAAAAAAATTAATTGTATGTTATTTTAACAGAATACAAATTGTCATGGGATTTTGAGTCAACATCAGATTACATGTTCCATGTTTTTTGGGCTTCATAAATAAAATATTATTTGTTTTTATGTGCAAATTGGTATTCCAAATGCATAAGTAATCAAGAAGCAAAGTCATCTTAATTCATCATTCTATTGAGTATGATTTGTTACCAGAATACATGCATTGACATAACATTTAGAGTTTTAACATTGGGTAAAGTTTTGCACATTTTTTGGGTTTTGGCAGGCTTCATTACAAGAAAGACAATTCCAAGGCCATAGGATTTCCAAAATTTTCTCAGTTATCAATCCCAAAAGATGATTACACTGCACAGATAACTAAGTATCTATCCCTCTGATCCTTATCTACTGCAATAGATGACTAGAGGTAATGGAATAAAACAGTGTTAAGATTCTGAATGTTTGGTGGTGATGTACTTACAGGCGTCATCCTCCTTGGTTTGAAGACCTGCATCATGGCTTGACTTTGTCTCATAGAAAGTAACTAGAGGCTTTAGGCAAAAACACTGAATAGTATCAAAGCTCAGAAGTTCATGAGCTCATTATTTGTTGGAGTGATTTTGTGTCCCAGTTAATATAAGTCCCTATGTTATTTAGGAAAGAGGGCTTATGTGGCTAGGGATGCAAGCGTAGTCACTCCTTTGGGGATATGTTGCTCACTAGATGCCCACACTGTCTGGCTCTTGTTTGCCTATGAAAACACTGGTTATGCTTGTAGAAATAGAGGTTGCATTTGTTCTGGCACGCATATGATAAAAAATATTTTTCTCCTACCTTTGTCACAAAAATACTATGCATGTAGCATGGTACATGCTTGGAATGTTGCTGCTGTTTTACCAATTAGATGTCAATCAAAATTTCTGTTTAAGATGGTGGAAATATCTTCCTCAAGTTTTATTTTTAAACTTTATTATTTTTGAATTAGTTCTTGATTGAACTGATTGTTTGTTTAAGTCTTTCAATTTTTTCTCCCATTCTCACTTTCTTGTATGTAAATTAATTTTTACACATCTCTTGCTCAATCCACTTGGTTTTTTCAGTAAGTGTTATTTTTATTTTTTAGTTAGTTTTAGTTTTATTTTTAGTTCTAATGCCAGTCCAAATTATTGTCCGTCCAACTTGAGATTGGTGATAGATTTGCGATAGAGGTTAATAGGAATCTTATATATATTTTGACATATTTTAATGTAGTACTTAAAATTTTTTGTATAGTAATAATCTTGTGCCAACAATTAACAAATAATAATATGGAACCAAGGAAGATTTGAAGGGCGTGCTTGGAAATGCCGTATTTGACCCCACTATGGTACCGGTGCCTTGGTCTTGGCCGAGGCCATATCCATGTCATACTTCCTATCCGACAGAGCCGTTGTTGAAAATGGAAATGAAATTGATCCCATCAACAAAACTTGGGAAGAGAAAATTTTCCTAAAATCTGCCAGCACCGGGCCACAAAAATAAGGAAATATCAATACAAAGCACCTCTCATCTCGTTTCTTCAGCGATGAATTTGGAGGAGAAATTGTGGGAGATATAATTTTTGTGCAGGTGCCATACATTGTTGCATTTATTTTCTTGGGTGCCACCATGGGATCTAAGATTTGCGGACATGGATCCATATGGGCAATGTTGTTTGCGTCCATGATGCTTGTTGCATTGTTGACAGTTGCTGGATTTGGTATTGCTTCCTTGGCTGGATTGACATAAGGACCCATGCACTTGGTTCTTTCATTTGTCCTTCTGGGCATTGGAGTCGATGATTCTTTCGTAATTGCAAATGCCTTTGAGTGGGAACAATAGGGTGTGTCAAGATCATTCAAAGATGACAAAAGTCTATCCAAGCGTGGAGCCCGTGTGTTGGCGAGGGCGGGCACTTTGATCACAGTGACCAGCTTGACTGATCTCGTGGCATTGCCATTTCTTCTTCATTGGCCTTGCCTGCATTGGGAAGTTTCTGTGCCTATGCAACGATGAACATATTTTTCATGTAGGCTCTGAGTGTCACTTTCTTCAAGTGCATCTCTCCCTGTTGTTTATGACGGTGCTCATAAGCAGTAGAAGTGTTCTAGATGACTTAATGTTTGTTTAAAATTTTGATGCCGAATAATCCTCTAACAAGTCCCTTTGCAAGAATGAGAGAAAGGTGGCATTCCAACCAGTAATGAATCTTTGTCCCTCCTTGTTGTGTTCTCTCTGATTTCCTTGGATTGTTTCACTAGTGAATTGTGCCATCATTTTGTATATATTCAACACTATTGCATAGTGCCTCTGTTTTTGCCATTCTCACATTCCAGAGGAAATAAAATATCAGAATAGAAGATTGGTACTACAATTCAGAAACTGTCAACAGCAGCCGAACATGAAGCCTCGTCGACATGGGAGATTTGATGAAAAGGGTCTTTTTCCAAAGAATGAAAAACATCAACAACCACATACTCATGTTGAAGATTGAGACGACGAAGACTTAGGCTGCAGCAAGAAATTGTATGGCCCCAAAAGCTCCAAACGCACACGATGCGTTCCTTGTATTTGGAATGCCAAAATGCACCATCATACGGCATTTCCGTCAAAGTTGGAGTGGCTGCAAAATGGGCGCAAAGAGATGGTGGTAATAATGTACTCTGAGGCAGAAAGCGCCAACGATCATCTCGATGCTTGGCAAGAGAATTGGTTGAATGTTCTTGATGGCGTTTGCATTGCAAGAGTATGCAAATTTGAAAATGTTCAGGTCTAGATGAAGAAGTAGAAAGAGAAGAAGCAATGAAGTGACTTGGACCTAACTTGTCAACTAGTCTGTTTAGAAAGGCAATCATCTGAGTGAAATTTGAGATACTTTATAAATATAGATAGATGTCGCTCCTTGACACCATCTACAATGGCTCCGGTTCCAGGTCCATTTTCTTCATCTGGGCCGACTGGCACGCGCCATTTTGACCCAGGAGGGCATTTTCGGCACTGTCTTGTCCACTGGCGCAACAGAAAAATGGGAGCAGGAGAAACATCAGATTTTTTTTGTTTTTTGTGGAAGTCCCAAACATACCATGATGGTGGGTGGCATTGGAGGTGTTTTTGTCAACACTCTTTGATTTGTTTGTAAACACAACTTACCTCGCAATGTGAACCCTTCTTCCTCTGAAATAAAATTATCACAGCACAACATTATGGCAGTCCCAACCATCTTTTTTCTGCAACTCCGACGGATAAGAGCTCACCCACATCAATGGTGGTGAAGATGTAGCACTCCTCATGCAAATTTACTCAAATAAGTCAATGCCAGCTCGACTGCCGTCCCCTCTCCATTATCAAACTGTTTCCATGATACATGACTTTATTTGTTGCCGCCGCAAGTTTGTTGATTGTCATTGCCACCATAATGATCAATGAGACATGAAACAACACCAGCAGCCTCACTCAGTTGTAATCCGCCACTTAGGGATATCCATACTTCATTGATTTCCTGTCCAATGTCCTGACGAAGCACTTCCGTCCTTTGCAAAAGTTCACTCCAATTGGCTTGGATGGTTTGGGAGTTGTCCAATGGGGTGATCTCCCACTTCTTGCAACCCATATGCCATACGCCAAGGGGCTTAACATGACGGCAATGGGCAATTGAAATATTGACAACACCATTATTCAACCGAATCCAATCAATTTGCTGCCATATCCTGGTCAGAGAGTGCTCCATGTACAGCCTCCGGGAATGGCCGCTAGACAAAAAGTACGGTGTTGTACGTCTCCCGGATAGGAATTGCATCCTTTTTGGTCATGATGAGTTGATCCAAACTCAGCACCGCGGGCATCAGCCCGATCAAATTGGCCGATGTGAGCAATCCCGTCCTGATGATGTGGTGGTGGTTGAGATCTCCCCGTCTTGGTATGGTGGATATTTTTGAATAGTCATTGAAGCTGGGTATGTTGTTGGATTTGGGATTGGGGCGTTGGCGTCGGGGTGACGCATTAGGTGCAGCTTTGGGATGGTCGGAAGAAGGCAGAATGAACAATGCCCATTTCGTGACGAATGAAAGTATGGAAGAACTTTTTGTCTTGCCGTGTAAATGGAAAATGTAATTGTGGTTTGAATCGACATCAATGTCAACACCATCATGCCACGAGCCTCTCTGATCACTCTCAAAAGTAAAGACACCGTATCCAACACGGCCATTACAGAAACAAAATAGCACACATGATGTACAAAGTTTCAAAATTGGAAGCAATAATGCAGCAAGGTTGGAACAACATCAAAAAAGCACACAAACTGGACACACTGAAAAGGAAACACACTCACATGCAACATCCGCCAAAGGAACGCCCAAACCACCTCCACTCTCGACCCACCGCCATGATATCATCTATTCCCACTTCTGCCCCCCCCCCCCACCTCTTTCAACTCCATTCATGCAACTTCTTCTTCCAACCCAGGTCAGCTGGAACCCTAACCCCAACTTCATTCCGGAGGAAGATGTGCTTGGCTCTTCGTACATTCCCCGTTGATAATTATTGCAGTTGACGTCATAGTCTTCTCCTTCTTTGTCGCCGTAAGAAAACTCCCTCCAAGTCGGAAGAATCGCTCAAAATTAATTCACAACAGGAGAGCCAGCGAGCCCTTTGCTGTTGATTCCCATGCGGCTTGCGCTGTGTCCCTTCCCACTGTTGTGATGCTCTTATCAACTGCCGCCGCCGTTGCCCGAGACATCATTCGCCATGTTGGATAACATGGACCAAGTAGTGTTATGAAGCTGTCTTTGTTCCAGCATTTTGCATTTTGAGTGTGTTATCCGTAACTTCCATGTGAAGGAACTTTTTGCGGTTCCGACTGTGACACTTTTGGCTCCCATGGCCAATGGTGTATAAAGACTCCTTTTACGGTTAAATATGTCTGCGTAGAAAGTAATTGATTACGTAATTTCCTAAGTTGTATACATATGTGTATGTAACTTATTATTATGTTGGTGATGTAATAAATGGGTGTCAATACACTTCCCGCTCATACAAAAAATTATTGATTCCTATGAGAATAAAATTCTATCATTCTTGTTGGGGAACCACGAACCTTTCTTTAGCAATAGGAGTATTTTTTTCTCCTAAGGTACCATAATATTATTATTTTATAGTCCAATACTAAAATATATCATACATAGTATTTTTTATTAGAGCGAAACGCAGAGCATTGAGCTATGGCTCTAACAGTGTTGTAATATGGTAAGAAAAAATAAATAAAGTTTTGGGCCGCAATCGTGGGGTTGGCGTGACCTTTTTGCCGCTGTCCCCTCCGGACTCTTGACTTCTACTACATCTAGCGAGTACTAACAAGAGCGGAGATGGCGGTCTCTGTGAAGAGTGAGCGGTCGCTTTGGCGCAGGGGTTGGGAAGGGCTCAAGACATAATATTATTATTGGCACTTCATATCTACATCGCTCTATCCATCGTAAAGCCGACGAAAACAGAAACACCACACCAAAATTGAGACATAAAACGGAAAACATGAAGACAATTGAAATTTTCTTGTTTAGGATGGAGTGTGATGCACTCCTTGATGCGATTAATTTGCCAAGCCAAAACATTGCCCATACACGAGAGAGCTTCACACATGCAATTGAATCACCTCTTTGCGGTGGGAAATATTATTTCATCTCCAAATCGACAAGGGATAGGATAAGAGCGGCGACGGAGCGCATAAAGCTACTATAAAGCAAGCAACAGTGAAGACTGGATAAAATTCTCATTTTATGGAGAAATGGTCAGCCAAAAAACCAAGCCCAATCGCTCTGCGAAGAAGCCTTTCGGCCCCATCGATAGCACCGCAAATACTTTCAAACACCCGTCAAACTGTAATGTAATCAATGGGGGTAAAAGGTGTTCTAAAATAGGTCTGATCATCAACCATACAGGAAACATGCAGATCAATGAAGAACCAGAGTGGATGGATTGGGAAGAAACTGACGAATTGGAAGTATCAGAGCTGATGGATTGGACATTGGCTGCTGATTACGGAGACAACGAAATGCCTAAGCCGGAGGAGTGTGACAAAGAGAATCGCAACACTCAAAACTCGTCTGCTCCAGCACAAGCTGATAATTTCAAGACAAGGTCGCCTTTTTCAGGTCGGAATTCCCAAGTCAAGCCGAATCATCTCTCAGACTACCAACGAAATACGCTTCCGGGCACTTCGAAACAGCGCCCCGTGGATGAATCGGAACAGAACACGAGGTTTCCACGAAAATCCGAAAGAGAGCATGGGCCTGAGTGCATCGTGGCAGCGAAAAAATGTTATAATGAAGGATTGAGTTTCTACAGAAGCAGTAAATTTGAGGAAGCGAGTCAATGCTTTGAAAAAGCGATCGAGATCAGTTGCGAGGACGAATCATTGAAGGAGGATTCTTCTTATGCTGAACTGCTTGTGGAGACGTTCATTCGTCTGGCAGACGTTTCCTTCGATAGAAAGGAGTTCCTTAAATCTGCTTCTTACTACAACTCCGCGGCAATCAAGCAATATGATATCGCTAAGAAGTCAGTTTTGACGCGTTGGGCCAACGACATCAATGCTACTGAGGAAGAACTTCATGATATTAATGCGGAGAAAAGGATTTTGATTGGATTGGGCTTAACGAAGGCCTTGTTGAAAACGGACTCCTTATTTCAAGCAACGAGCACTCTCAAGACACTAGAAGCCGCAATATCGGCTCAAACCAGAAAGATTTACTCGGTTCCTAAATTGGAGGAGAAGTTATCTGAGTTGAAAGAATTAATTCGTCTTGAGTTGCACAGTGATGCGGAGGCAGCTGATGCGCTAGCTGCCGAAAGAGATTACAAGGCGGCTGCCGAGAAGTGTAAGCGATTCATAGAACAATGTAGCCTATTCACGGAGTTTTGGTTGAGCGTGATCTCGAATATGGATGCTGAAAGGGCGAGTCTCGCCGAGCACCAGCTCAAGCTTGATCGATACAATTATTGGTTTCAGAAAGTATCTGAAAACAAGAATCATTATGAAACATTGGGCTTAGAATTTACAGCATCAGACAAAGATATAAATAAGGCTTTTAGGAGGGTAAGATTGGAACTTAGCTTGTTGTGAAAGGTTTCTGCCCGCGTTCGAAGTAACACTCCTTTCCTTGCAATTCATCACGCCTTTTCCGTCAGTTGTCGCTGAAATATCACCCAGACAAGACCAGAAAAGAAGAAACTGCTGTCCAATTTCGTGAAGCGAGTGAATCCAAGGAAGCATTACTAAAAATGTTAGAAAGTTTTGGTGTGTAAACGTTTTATGTTTGGGGCGAACCAATGATACGAGAGCGGACTGACGATGTTGTAGCAATTGAAATCGTTGGATATTGTAAATCGGGATTCAGACTTAAAAAATATTATGGGTTTTAATTTTTCCAGCTTTTTACTTGTAAATTGGAATCTCAAGACGTTTTCAAATAAATTCCTCTCAGAAAGAATTTGGAATTGGACCATCAGCATGCAATAACTATATCCCTTTTCACAATGTTCTGGATCTATAGAGCTATCTCATGAGTAGGTGCTTTTTAATCAGGTCTATAATAATTACCAACAATAACAACAACATCATAAGAAATTGCAAAAGATGTATCAGAAGCAGACCAGTTTATCAAATTTGTAGTCTTTCATCACCTTCTTGTCAATCCAATTGTATGTGCATGCATAAAGATCAAGTAATTTTTGATGGCAACAACAAAGTAAAGCTACTTGATGTATATACAGTTGTTGATTTAGTATTGAATTAATTTTTACTTATCAAAGTCATTGAGAAATGTTGGTCATTGTTTAGTTGAGCCAGATCAGTGACATTGAGGTGAAATGTAAAGCCATGATTGCACCTTATCTCCTTCTTATCATATCTTGTCATAGTTTCACAAAAAAGTAAGATGAAAATAATGTAGGATTGCAACAAACTAAATGGAACAAATTTATTGCAACACTAGCAGCCAAAGCAATAAAGAAACATCAATTATGATAGATGATAGCTGCTAACAAGTAGTTGAGAATACTTCCAAAGCTATTAGCACCATGTCATGGAATATCTCATGTGTGGCTAGGCTTCATTTTCCCCAGTCATGGCATATAGAGCAACAGAGACAACAAAACCTCATCTTATGTAGCATATTGCCCTTTCAGTGACAGCCAATATTAGTGGCATTAGTTGCCAACTTCATCTTATTCACCCTAAGGTGCACTGCTCTGATTGTCATGATAGGATGATTCTAACAGCTCCTCAAATATTTTAATTTCAATATTTGATGGAAAAAATATACAAATGCATGATCTTTTCAATTCTACAACAATGGAGAACTTGCAATTATTGCCATGTTTCACAAATGAGAGTCTGCTTTCATGGTATTTTTCATGTCAGACAAAATATTACTTTGTATAAGTATGTTTTTGAGTGTGCATTGAACAACAAAATTATTTCTTAAGCCACAACTTTGACATCATTTGTTTCAGCTAAATTTCCTTTCTCATTAAGATACACATACTAGTTATATCTGCCAAAACAAACTCCCAGTAAAGATAAATGAATGATAATCAAATCTATATTGACTGCAGTAATTCATAATGAGGAAAAATAATGGAACTAATGGAGAAACAGTGAGAAATAGTTTGACACAGCATAATACATTTTACAAGAGAAGAAATTCAATTCATTTATCACATCACCAGGATGAATATTGCAATTGCTGGAAAATTGCAAATAATTTTGAGAAATTAGCACTTCTTTGAATTCTAATTTACTCTGATTTTTGCCTTTAGAATTCTTTTTCCAGTCGGATTTCTTTGAACCAAGTGCAAATTATAAATAAGGAGCATTTTGCATTTAAGAAAGCATTGCTGTAAGAAACATTTTTTTTGAGAAAGCATTTCTGTGAGGAAGAGGGAATCATGATATCTTTAAAATTTTAATCACCACACAAGGCAAATGAATTTAATGATGCTTAGGCAAATAATTTTGGTTTGGGAGGAAAAGAGAAGATCTCTTAATGAAAGTTGGCAAAAATTACAGCTATTATTTTTAATATGTGTTTGCAGTGTACAAGGGAAAGGACCAAATAATTGGCACTATTACATCTTGTGCATGATTCAATATCAAATGCGTTGAAAATTGTTGCCAAGAAAATTAACTTTTCTTTTCAAGTAGTCATTACATGTTATAAGGAAAAAGCATGATTTTATTCTATATTCAGCATGATTTGTATTTTAGAGCTTTACCTTTTACCACAAATTCTATTCTTTTCTCCTGTTCAGTTAGTTCAACAACATTTGTTTGAAAATGCTGTAATCATGAAATTCACTTTTACATTGAGTGCAAATCTTGTCACTAGTCATTACTGTCTTTGGACTCTACTTTGATTTCTGTTTTGATGTTGTATTTGCTTTTATTTTGAAAAATGAGCCATGTAATTTTTTCATTGCTCCTGACATCATTTTTGAAATTCTTTTTCTTTTACTTTTAATGATTAACATTCCATTGAAAATTTTTTGGGAATTACTTACACATCATATGCTTTTTTGTATTTTTGTCTTGTTGCATTAAGGGGAGGAGGCAGGTTGCATACAAGATCACTTAATCATCATGGTTACTCTCAATTCTAGTTTCATAGTGTTTGCTTACATACTTGAATTAAAAAGTAAAGTAATTCATATTCTGTGAATCTTTTTTCCAGATTAAAGCTATCATCATTCTGATGCAATTTGTGAAAAAAACAATAGATGCAATGGAACTTTATGATTGTTCCATTTCCTCAAAAATCTATCTTAGAGTAATGAGATGTGTTGCAGAGCAGATGTTATTTTTTGACAATTAATTTCACGGTGTTATACCAGTGACAATACTTTTTTGTAACAATAAAAAAATGAACAAATCATGAAAAAATACTATTCTTCCTCCCATATTTGCTTATTTTATGATCTCTCTGCCATGGCAGATATTGTACGATCATGATGTTGCTCCAACCTCCCACTTTGATTTTTTTTCAATCTGCAAATGTATTCTCTAGATACTATTATGCGGAGTTCTCTTTGAAAAAATGTTTTCAAGTACTCTTATTAGTACCTAGAATTTTCTCTACATGTACGTATAGATACCTGTCATATATGTTATACACGTACATAATCTGACTTTTTAAAAAGTCACATGGATCTACACATATTTTAATATTATGCTTACGAAACCCAAAAAATGTGCAAAACTTTACCCAACGTTAAAACTCTAAATCTCATATCAATACGTTTTCTCTGGTAAAACGTATCATACTCAATAGAATGACGAATTAAGATGACTTCGCATCTTGATTGCGTATTTTATGCATTCGGAATATGGATTTGCATGTAAAAACAAATAATATTTTATATTATTATTTTATGAAACCCAAAAAACGTGGAACACGTAATCCGATGTTGACTCGAAATCCCATGTCAATTCGTATTCTGGTAACGTATCATACGCAATAGGATGACAAATCGTAATCCGATGACGACTCGTCACCACATTTTAAAGCATCGCATGTCGCAGGATGTCGACCATCACACGTCAATGGGTTGCATGTGGACACTGTCTTTCCTCCCACACTCAGAAAAATTGTGAAATAAATTCTACTGGTTAGGTTATCTAAAATTCTACTTCTAATATTGCCGTGGTCTGTGGAGATGGACAGCAGCGAGTTGGGCGCACTATTAACTACTTCAATTTAAATCATTTTGCTATCAAATATATTGATATAATGAAGCCACAAGCAATATACTTTTCTGATGCTCACCTTGTCCAATCTGAGGAGATCAGGTGCTGTTGTGATGTCAGAGGAAAGTATCCATTGATTGTTTGTTATCATTGTTTTGGTCTGGGATTGAACTACCCACTTCTTAAGGCCGTACAAATTATACACAACAAGCCAAAATAAGAAAGAGAAAAGTAGTGGAGTCTGCAGGTCTAAGTAGTTGTTGCAAGGGAAGGAAGTCTACTAGATAACACTAAATAGATTTTGCACAACTATTGTACCAGTTCCACAGATTCACAAAATTTCACATAAAACCAAAATTGTCTAAAAAATGAGAGAGGGAGGGGTGCAGTTCATGGAATCTATTTGCCGCTCCCCTAGCTAACTCAGCCAGACAAGTAGCAAGAATTTTCCAATTTCAATTACTCATTATTTTCTGACAACATCTGATGAAGTGATATCAATCAAAACTAGTCATTGTCTACAAGTTTGATTTTGTAATTTGTGAAAGAAATTCATTGGTTAAAAGGTTATTCTAAAACTACTATTATAATAGCACTATTTCCACTATTCACAGTCCCACCCAACAACCACTTGCACCCTGAAAACTTTGTACACTGAAGCGCTCCAATGCCTAGATCTCATCTCCTCTGAAATCACCAGTCTGTTTCATCTCAACCAAGATAAATCCAAAATTCTTTGTTGTTGATTCTGCTGCCGCCATGATCATTCAACACACCTATACGCTTGGCTTTGCTCTCACATCACCGGAAGGTAAGAAGCGGATTTTTTCCACAGCAAAATCACATTCTACCATCTCTTCAATTTTGCAATCAACAGCAAGCAAGTTAATAGTCACGGATGATGCCATTGCCACAGCGGAGACTGCCTTTGTTGTCAGCGCTGACACTAATCTCGGAACTTTGCTTGTGGTGGCCAATCAGAACTGCCAGGTCTCCGCCTCTCTGGACTGCAACGGAACCACTGAGGCATTCATTGTGCATGCACCCCACAGATACGTTTGATTTTGCTCTCACATCACAAGATGGCCCCATCATTGACCCCTCCTACGCATCTAGCAATCCTGCAATTGTCAGATACGAACAAGCGGAGAAGCATACATTTCCGAAAAGCAACACCGCATTCTACCATCTCTTCAATTTTGCAATCAACAGCAAGCAAGTTAAAAGTCAGGGGTGACACAGTCACCGCAGCAGAGATTGTCAACGCATCCATCTACCTACCAGATATCAACCTCAAAGCGTTGGCTGGCGACTCCAACAAACAGAGTAGAATGCAGAAAAGACGCAAAAATAGACCACAAAAACAGGGCAGAAAATGGTGAGGAAACTAACCAATTCTGCCGCAAATCAAAAGCACAGCATCCTCTGCCATGATGGCCAAGTTTGATGAACAGGTTTTGATGGATGGGGTCCACCACATTGATCTGGAAGATGAAAAAATTAACCTCGTGTGGCCAATGTTGACAACAAAAAATGAAAAGGAGCGCAAAAAATCCAGCACACGCTACACCAAAATTCGGAATCCAATGAACACGGAGTCTCAAAATCATGACAAACAAAAACAGGATTCCTTTACAGTCTGACTGTTGCCTGAAACTTTCATGACAAAAAATTATGGGGACTCCAAAGAAATTATTGGCACAGAGGAATCAATTAAAAAGATTTACAATGTAGGAATATTACTTGGCGCTCACTCAATAGTGTCTGGCTGCCTTGATTTCATTCCCTGGAGGGCAGTGGGCAAACTAACAAGGGAGCACTGAGACAATGGAGAGGTGGCTTGTGGAAGAAAGAAACAGCAGATTGGAACTAAAAATTAAACAAAAACAAAAACAAAAAAATTAAAAATGGCACTTATTGAAAAAAAAGCAAGTGGAGTGAGCAAAGGATCAAGAGATGTGCACAAATTAATTTTACATCAAAAAAGAGAGAAACAAGAGAAAAAATATTTAAAAGACTCAAAGCAAATAATCAGAGCAATCAAGAACTGATTCAGAAATGCCACAAATGGATAGGTCTGGAAAGAAGAAATAGTTGATAATGGAACTAGAACTAAAACTAAAACTAACATCAAAACTAAAAAATTAAAAAAATTGCCTTGACAAAACCAAGTGAAGTAAACAAAGCAGCAAGAGATGTGTACAAAATTAATTTTACATCCAAAAGAGAGAGAAACTGGATGAAAAAAGATTCAAAAGACTCAAGCAAACAATCAGAGCAATCAAGAACTAATTGAAAATTGCCACAAATAGACAGATTTGGGAGGAAGAAATAGTTGATATTAAAACTCAAGCTAGAAATATAACTAACACCAAATTTAAACAAATTAAAAAATGCCTTAACAAAACCAGGTGAAGTGAACAAAGGAGCAAGAGATGTGCACAAACTAATTTACATCTAAGAAAGAGAGAAAAACGAGAAATAAGATTTGAAAGCCTCAAGTAAACAATCAGAGCAGTCAAGAACCAATTCAAAAATGCCCCCTCCATGCCATACTGGCGTGGAGGTGGGCATTTAATCTTCCATTTCATATTTTGCTGTGCTTGACCTACTTTGCATTCTACTGCAGAGAGTCATTGTTTTTTTATAACAAAGGGACATCACATTGTTGAAAGTTGATGTAAAATATGCATGATTATTGTTTTGATACTGTATTATTGTAGAAGTTCAAATTTACAAAAAAACTGAACATTAGTTTTTCTAGCATTGCAGTCACTAAAATGAAAAACTCCTTCTTTCTTGATATCTTCTTCATGGTAATAGCACCCTTTTTCACCATTGCACCTCATTTTTGGATCTCATTGCATTGATGTTCACATGTCCATTTGTACAGCCAAGATTTTCTTTAAAATTAATTGATTCAATTCCATACTAATTAGGTTTTTGCTATGTTGACTGTCCATTTGAACAGCAGTTTCAAAAGTTAAGAGAAATATTTTCAAATTGAACATTGATAATGAAATTGATTTAATGTTTTATAGATGGAATTGTTGTAGGGATAAAAAGAAGTAAATTTGGTGATTAAAATTGTGTAGTTAGTTTTTAGCCATTTCATGTTTTTTGTAGGCAGAGGGGGTAGGTAGTTTTGTAAAAATTGTATACAATACCGTGCAAACTTTATTTTTATCTAGGTATTTGGTATTGTAATTGTACTGATTAAAAATGAATATGTGTTGTACTGCGAGTAAGGCAAGATGTAAAACTACAGTAGTTCAAAAATAGTAATTTTGAAAGTTGTTTAAAAGAGTTCATTTGAATAAATAGAAAAAAGAATTGAAATGAAAAAAATATCAAAAATAGTTATTTTGAAATTTGATTGAATGAAAAGACCACCTACAGGAATATTAATACCCAAAAATGTGTCAAAGTGTTAGGTGAATAAAGATTTGTATTCACAATTGAATTGACATAGGAAATAAAAACTTATGTATGTAGATATTCAATGCAGACTGGCCTTTGAGATAAATTTGATACCTAATATTCTGTAGTTATAGATGTTTGGCTGTTTCATTGCTCCAGGTCCCTTCCTGGTTGCTGAGTTGGGTCTGGTTGCTGTCGTATTTGTTTCCTTGAAGAGTGGTGGGCAAACTAATGTGAAACTTATGCATTTTGATGGCTTCAAAATTGTACTATTTTAGAAGATCAAATCTACAAAAAAAGATTAGTTCTGATTTAGATTGAAATAACCAAAGTAGAACCCTC
>JALLPE010000589.1:0-16394 GCA_036940025.1 Conticribra weissflogii | reverse complement strand
ACTCTCCGATCGACAACAGCAACAACAACAACAACAACAACAACAACAACAACCACAGCAACAGCAACAGCTACAAAATGAGTTCGATATTCTCGGTCCAGCAATCATCACCGTCGGAGGACGAAGACGAGAATCCTACGAGGCGGCATTGCGCAACAATGTGATTCCCCCGGAGGTTGATTTCCTCTCCTTGGATGTCGACGGAGACGAAATGCTATTAAAACGAACGTTGCAGCGGTGGCAATCATCCTGCGATTCAAATAACGACGAAAACCAACTCCAGCAACAGAAAATACAACAACAAATACAACAACAGCCACACGAGAAACCAAAATGCCTGGTAGTCCACACCGGAGGACCCTTCCAAGGCCGTACGAAACCTTCCCTCCTCTCCACCTGCCTCTCACTCTCCATCCCCTACGTAGACGTCTGCGACGAATGGGAATTGGCCGAAACCTCCAAATCGGAACTCCATTCCATCGCCAAAGCGAAGAATGTCCCATGCGTCGTTTCCTGCGGGATATGGCCCGGCGTTTCGGCTCTCATGGCCAAGGAGGGGGCCGAGTCCCTCGCTTCAAAACTCCTCGCGAGATATTTCGCGAAGAATTACGCCGGAGTCGATGCTACGAAGGAGACGAAAGCGGAAATAGAATCGATCGATTATTCGTTCTTCACGGCGGGAACGGGGAATGCCGGTCCGACCATCGTTTCTGCCACCTTTTTGCTGTTGGCCACTCCGGTGATTACGTTTTTGAATGGATTCAGAGCGGACAAGGAACCGTGGACGGAAATGAGACAAGTCGATTTCGGGAAGGGCGTGGGAGATCGACTCGTGTGGCTGTTGGACAATCCGGATGTTCCTTCCACGGCGTTGTATTTGAATAGCCGGCATCAACATGATGGCGATGAATACGACGACACTCTAAAAGTCATTCCCAACGTATCATCCCGGTTTGGGACGGCCCCCCTGGTTTGGAACTACCTCTTTGGAGGAATGAAAGTGCTACCGCGATCTCTATTGTATAATCGCAATGCCATGCAAACGTTTGCCTTATTTTCCGAGCCCATTATTCGAGTGGTCGATCGTTTGGTCGGTGCCACGAACGCCATGCGGGTGGACGTGACGGGATGCATCGTTCGACGGGATGGAACGAGGGAGGGTAGAGATACTTTGACGTTGAGAATGGCACATGATGATTTGGAAATGTGTGTGGGGTTGGCTACTGCGGCGTTTGCTCTGGAGGTTGCTCGGAGCATGTATGGTTCTGAGAGTGAGGGAGTAGAGACGCCGACGGTATTGCCCGGTGTGTTTTTCCCGGTGGAGTTGGGAAAGAGGGCGAGAGAGAATATTTTGGAAGTGGTAAAGGAAGGTGCATTCGTTTACGAGCTTGGAAAAGTAACAAATGCGTGTGAGACAGTTTAATGTCCTCTCGTATTCAATACTTAGACATCGAAAGATCACAACATAGGAACAATCGATTGATAATAAGGAATCAATTGGTTATCAACCTGTTCATCGGGCAGAAGTCTTGTTGATGTAATTGATTTGTGGCATTCTTCTTACACGTGGAGAAACAACTGACAATGTAACACCTCTTTGGAGATTATTTCCACAAAGATCTTATGCAATCAGCTTTTACTTTAGAAGCAATTTATTTTCACATCAGTCTCGAGTTTTCACAGAATCTAGCGTAGCATTCTCCAACTGACGCTTATTCGTAAATCCAAGAGGCGGCACAACTATCCCATGAGCAAACCCCCTCGGGGAACCAATGAGCAATCTCCTTCTCGGCGCTTTCCACCGAATCACTTCCATGACACACATTCCTTCCGACCTCGATGCAAAAATCCCCGCGAATAGTCCCGCAGGCGCTCTCGCTGGGCATAGTCGCACCCAACATCTTACGTCCCTCCTTCACGACGTTGGCACCCTCCCAGACCATAGCCACAACGGGTCCGGAGGTCATGTAGGCGATGAGTCCGGGGAAGAACTTTTTGGAGGCGAGGTCCGAATAATGGGCTTCCATGTGTTCCTTTCCAGGGGAGGTGAGTTTCATGGCGATGAGTTTGTAGCCCTTGGCTTCGAAGCGACGGATGATTTCTCCGACGAGTTGTCTTTGGACACCGTCCGGTTTGATCATGATGTCTTTTCGCGCATCGGTTGTTGAGATTCGTTTTATTTTTTAGTGCGTGTATTTGTTGTTTATTTGTCGTGATTGCAAGTCGAAGAAAATGATTAATCGTTGAGCAGATTCGATGCATTCGCGAAAAAGTTCATCACAGGAGAGGCGATTCGAGTCAGAACGAATAATAGAGTTAAGGATTGAAAGCAAAGAAAAACCCGAAATTCATGTTCAGGACCAAATTGACGCATAATATCATTTAGTGAGAACAAGCAAACATTCATTCCATGATTTGTTTATCGCCACGGACGAGAAGAACCCGCAGTCCGTTGTCAGTAGTCATAAATATAAAGAATAATCATTATGTTTCCCTCGAGCAATATTTTTCGCAATGCACTCCGTGCTCGATATCAAATACGTTAATTTACTTACAAGTGCGCTCCATGGTTGCTGGTGGTGTTGGTTGAATTTCGGTGACAAGAAAATGACAAAAAATGTTGTGAGGGATGTTGGTTTGGCCGTTTCTTGGCCGAGGAGGAAGTAAGGTATGTTACAATACGAAAAGCGTTACATCTTCACCAATTCTCTGGTTGGCATTGGTCTTCGTTTTTTTCCCTCGTTCTTGTCTGGAAAGAGAGTGCGGTGTGGTATTATTGTTTACATTTTATTATTGTGTGTTGCGTTGATATGTATATGGGGGGCCTTCAAAAAAGATTAGCCTTCCGAACGAGATGATTGTGACGTGTTTTCAATCTGCACGCCAGCATTGCAAGAGATTGTGCGGTCAAAAAAAATTGTCTGTCCTCTGTCCGTGTACAAAAATGATATTATTCATACAATATTCGAACCTTCCTCATTCTTTGAAGCCATTTTAATGTACCATAGTAAGCTACCTATCGTGGCACTGACGAGAGTGAAGTTAAGGGAATCATTTTGTACCTATCACTTCTTACATTTTGGAATATTATCTAAAATAAATAGATGAGAGTAAAATTCAAAGAATTGAGGTTGTACTTACTGAATTTTGTGTAATTTTTCTGTGCAGATTCCAATTTATTCACATGAGCAAACCTTCAAATCATTTCCAGTTTACTTCCTCAGAAGTTGATGAAGAAAATACAAACAATCCCATCTTTCTCAAAAAACAGATGACAACAACTCCATTAAATTCAAAATTACAAACATGAGAATTAGAAAATATATAATCTTGACTTTATGCTCCTTTGCTGTAGTAGTGAAGTTACACCAATGATTCTTTATATTTCCTGCAGACTGGATAGAAATGCCACCAAATTATTTTTGGTTAAAAATAATCAATCAAAAAATAGCATTAGTGAATATTTATCGCTTTCTGTGAGATTGGAATTTTATCCTCATTAAGTATAATTTTGTTTCTCTGGGTATTAACAATTTTTCTCTCTCCTTAAACTGGTGAGAGTTTATTGCACTCTGTCATGATTTGTATGATGTTGTGGTGACAGATGATTGAATCAACTAATTATAGTAAATTTTCATTCAGGAACGGGGTTTAAGCAGATTTCCATGTGGTGAGAATTGTGCATTATCAACTTCAACAGGAGTTATTCAAAATCATTCAAAAATCTGTCTGGAAACAAGTGTATACATTAGATTACATATTGCATTGAGTACAACAAAATTCTCTTTTTCTTTGTATCAATACGTTGATTGCTTTATTTTCCCCTCAACATCAGTGTGACAAGAATGCAAAAGATGAAAAGATTGTGATGTCAAGAAGCAGGGACGAAATAAAAGCGCTGATGTGCAAACCTACTCATCAGTTTAAGATGTTGGCTTTCAATCGTAAAAATAGACTACTATTTTTTATCAAATCTCAATCGCAGACGGCTTAGTACGCCAGTTAGTTAGTCAATGACTTCGTACTTACTCAACCATAAGTTCTGCAGATGTATCATCCAATACTTCCATAGCACGTAGCAATATAGATTTTTCAACATTTCGCAGAACTTGTATCGTATTTAAGGCATACCTCTTTTCCTCACAATCCATCTCCTCTTCTTGAAATCGATTATCCTTCGTTTTCTTTTCACTTGATGGCAATACTTCTGCAGTGATTTGTTTCTCTTCACCTCCACGAGTTATTTCCTCTAGCAAAGACTTGCAGTTATTTCCCCCTTCGAGAAGAATTTCCATTCGTTTTTGGATCGCAAGTCTCGCGGCTACAATTGCTAAGTTCCAAGGCAAGCCAGCTTCTTTTGAATGTGAAGTTGCATTGTCATCAATTTTTTCAAGCTTTTGCTTCTTTTTCATCCCGTCAATATCATTATTTGAGTCGTTCGGGTTGCCTTTAGCCTCTGCTTGGAATGTATAAAGAAGCAACGCTCGCCAAGGGTCATTGTCATCCATTCCAACATCCATTGCCATTTGGCGTAGTTCCAGGGATTGAGACGCATTCAGGTTTGCGATGGATGCGAGGATAGCTGATGCGGCAATATCATCCGATCGTGATTCCTCTAATAGTAGTAATTGAAGTATATATTTATACAAAGAAGAATTAACAAGTTGCCAAATCAAATAAATTTGACGAAAGTATTAACTCACCATCATCATCGTCGTCACCATCTTTTCCATTTAGTTCCACTGCTTCTTTGAGGGTGGTAGAAGCACGTTGCCATGCATCCTCATCGACCATCAACACAAGACAAATTCCTATGAGTTTGCTTATTCCTCCATCGTCAAAAACACTGTTCTCCGTTTCTTGTGAATAGATATCTTTCCTTCGCCGCTTATCGCTGTTGTTATTTCCATTGTGGTCAACATGTATGTCACTTTTCAAATGAGCTGCACTATATGACTTGGAAGGCAGAGAAATCTCAGCAGTAACATGTTCCCATCCATTCAAACCATCCCACGGACTTTCGTCAATAGCACCGGATTTCTTAAGTGCTTCCATTCTAGATAACAAACTTGTTATCAACACGCCGTTCTGCTCTTTTCGAATACTTTTAGTTTGTCCCAAAACGTCCTCTACGCATCGGACGATATCCCGGATTGAAAACGAGACTACATCTCCCTCCATGACAAAATTTTCTCCACAAATGTCAACTGAAACACCTCCTTCGCCAGAACTGTTTGAACTGTCCTTGCCCGCATTTCTCCTTTCAAAAGGACAAGGAGCAAATCCGCACCGATAGACCAATTCCGCTATCGAATCACCATATTGCTGAAATAACTCTTGGCCGGGTTGAATATCTTTCATAGCTCTCCCTACTATCATCACTTTGGAAATTCTTTTTTCCTTGAAATTTTTATTTCCCGTTTTGGTACCCCTTCGTACCTTGCCTTTGCTTTTTTTCAACGACGTATCATGTCCTGAGTTTCCGCTTGTATTAGACAATGGAACTTTCATCTTCTTCTTTACAAGATCAAACTCCACATTGGCCTCTTCTCCGACATTGGGACAGTTCAATGTGGTATTAAAGGGCACAATGCTGACTCCAAACCAGGGGTTGGCATGACTCGCCACAAGAGAAGTCGCCCGGAGATATTCCTGATAAGTTAGGTTCTGCATGGACGAATATGCCATTTTACTTTTGTTGCCACTATTCCGGACGTTCCCTTTAGTTGCCGTTGCAGAAGACGCAATAATTTTTTTATACTCCTTCCGTACTCTTTCCACCTTCCTCTCCACGACCTTTTCCAATTCTGTTCCGAGCAATACCTTCTCTCGGAACTGTTTCGGCCACGTCCATGGCAGAGGATGGGGTGTTAGCAAATACAAAAATGGCTTCCATTTCGTCACATTCCGGGTGTCGCTTCGATTATTTTCCATATCCCGTAATAACTTCAATGCCAGTTTCTTTTGGGTATCACTCGTGATTGCCTCGTCTACGTCCGCGTCGTCATCGTCGCCATCGTCATCGCTGCTGCTACCATCGCCATGGCTATCACTTGAATACTCATTTGAAGTAAAACACGCCTCCCTCGGAATCTCAAATAAAATGGTCCCGTCCTTTATGAAAGATGTGGCTACGCATCCCCAGCCGGCGACTACATTTTCAGTGGTGGTTTTGAATAGTTTGGATTGGACTTGAACTTTGTTTTCATCGAGCCATTTTTGGTAGTTGGTTTGGAGGATGAAATCTTGATTTTTTCTGTTCATAATTATGTTTCATGAGATAGATTAAGTCGTTTAGATATCATGAGCGTTATATTCGAGTTGAATGTCGATTCCACAGCCATCGTAAAATGAGCTCATTTGTTCTTCTCGTTTTGATGCCATAATATTGCAGGCACGTACCTCATTGCTGAACAGAGATGATGTGTTGTGTGGTTGTGGGTGCTCCCTGACTTCCAGTAATTCGAGATTGTGTTCTACAGGGTTGTGAAAATGATGTATTACAAAAAAATAGTATAATGGATGATAATAAAATTGATAACATTGGCTTAGCATGTTCCTCTTCTAATCATTGGAATGTTTCCATGGTACATCTGACAAAGGGTTTTGTTACACATGGAGATGAATCATAAATGAGGAGAAAGAATTAGACCCATCAAGATAAATCAGCAAGGCTGAAAAAGAAAACCTCATCAAAATATGCAAAAGAGACACCAGAAATCAAGCAAGGTAACCATGTCATGCATGCACTGTATTCATAACAAGATTGATAGAACTGGTCAAAGTAATACTCATTAGCAGCATTGATCAGTAGGCAAATAAAATTAATAAAGTAAATAGCTGAATTGTTAAAGCTTTGATTTGCATGGTAGATGCTTGCATTTTTAGTCCAGTTTGACATGACATAATGAAGCAAACAAAGATTGTGTCCACAGACCACTGCAACATCCATTACACACTTAAATTTCTTAGGCATGATGACAAAAGATATAGTTGTAAGTGGTGGCAGGAGACTTTGAACTAACTTTATAAAAATAGTCAGTATAGTTCACATTCCTTATTCACTTCCCAAAATCAATGAGCAAAAAGTGCAAGTAATGTGCAACAGAGATCTTGCAAAGATATGTGAGTGAAGGATATCAAGGTTCAGACTCAAGTCAAGGAGCAAAATTCTTGTACATTGATAGAATTTCAATGAAATTTGATTCTCCATCTCTCTGGCTCAAAAATCAACAGGTTTTGACTACATTTGTGCTGTTTCTTTGAAACAAAGGGCATAAAAAGAACTCTTTGACAGCTTTTGTTGTGATTGCAAAATGATGGAATTGGGAAATGTTGTGCACTTTCAAGGCAGCTCTTGGCATGCAATTGACACATTGTGACACTCTGACATGAAGTAATGTTACAAGAAGGATGGATCTACTTTTGGTTTTAGCATCATGCATGAAGCAATTCACAAATTATAGAAGTCATTTGGTATTTAACCTTGATAGTGTGATTGAAAATGATGGACATCATATTCACTTGATAATCTGAGGCCTACATCCCATATCTTCAATGATAGCAAATCAATACATCTCATTCATTTTTCTACTACATCAAAAACAGAAAATTTCAGGGACAATACTTTTTACCATAGCAAATAAGTTGAGTACCAAACATAAAAGCATATTTTAATCATGATTCATTCCTTGTTTGGACAGTTTCCAAAATGATTATCCAGAGATCATCAACAATAGTTTCGAATAGTCAACATAAAAACATATGATAATTTAAACAAAAATGATTCAGAAAAATCAAAACTGCAAAAAATTGACCTGATGTTAATCAGATTTTTCCACCATGATGTACAAGGTGGATTCTTTTCTGTACCTGATTTTTCATCAACCAAAGTTCATGTGAGAAGTGTATAACAAGATTGTAAATCATCATTTTGTGGTCTTATTATGGATCTCTGCAACAATGGAGACATGGTACAGATAAATGATTGAATAAAGAGAGAAAAATTATTGCTATATTTCTTTGTATTACATTTTTATGCTTAGTCATCTTTATTGTGGGATTGATTGCTTAAGTTTTATGCTAAAAATTATTTGAATGTATCCTGAATGTAATGTAATAATGGTGTCCTGAAATTAATGTATGTTGGAAAAAATCACACTGGTATGCTTGCTGTATTTCAATGCCCTGTTTCCTGTAATATATGACACATGGGCCACCATGTCCATCTATCCAGAATACTTCTGTGCTTGGAGACATAGCACTGCATCAATTTCTTGCTACAAACCATTAGTACATAACTTTCATTAGGACTATCAGATAGGTTCACCAAGGACCAATGCCAAAAAGTTAAATTCAAAAGTCCTAATAAATTTCTCTGCACTGTCTCCGCCTCAGAGCCAAAATCCGAAGTTTCAATCAACCTGTATTTTCAAGATTATCTAACCAATTACTTATTCTAACTTGTCTCCCGTTGGTTTGGTTTAAGAGGCATCTCACAATCTTTCTCTTAACAAAGATAACATGAAAATGCTGTTGCCACCATAGGCACCTTACCTAATATGAATCCACACCCTAACATGTAAAATATTCTCAATTTAGAAGGATTGGTTAACACTTGCCTGGTAATGATTCAACCTGCTACAGCCATGGCTTTAGGATAAGCGAGTATGTCATGGGAACAGAAACCTATGCATTCTTGAAACGAAATCTATAACAAGACTCAGCACATCCAGGAGCAATCCCCCCAAAACCTTGACAGTCCTAATCTTCTTTTGATCTATCATTGTTCAGTTCAATCTAGTATGATTTTGGCCACTGGACAGCATAAAAAATTGTTCATCACCTGCTTTGCACATGTGATTGTATTACTAAAACAGATATTACTAACATTGATGACTTCATCAAAAATTCCTTGAAACCAAATGGACTCATTTAAATTCTGATCAAGCAAGTTGAAGACTTTTAAGTGATGTCTGATCCTTATTATGGTTGAGTTAAATAAATAAATTGCATGATTTTAATTGCCAATAAACAACCACAATGTAGATTAGCTCAATTTAAAGAATTTCTGTGCCATGACTTGGACTGGAAAAGAAATGACACCAAAGCAATGCCAACACCAACTGCCAATACTGCAATGGATGATGATTCTGAATCACCCTTCAACACAGAATATTTTTACAATGATGCCACCATGAGACTATTCCTTCAGACAAAACAAACCTTACAATCAAACTTCAAAACCATCAAGCAATTGCTACAAACAATGAAGCATCAAATGAACTATATTTCTACTCAATCCCCAGCAAAACAGACTCATTTTTCTCTGCTTCCATCTATGCAAGCACAACCAAGAAATGCAACTTCTTCAACCTAAAATACCAGATACCAAAGGTGCTAACAGAAACTGTGTCACTTACATAGCTATGCTAAAACCGGCATTCGACGCCACAACATCCCATTTTTGGCTTACATAACAAGAAGAGGCTATAGAATTAGAACGGGGAATGGTGGATATAGAGGAGGACATGGAGAAATATTATGCAAGAATATTTTTAGAAAATATGGATAATCCATTTATATAATGTACGCTTCAGGTGTGGGTATGATATGGACCATGACAAACACAACTGTCTGTGTGATTTGTCAGAATAGAACTATAACCCCACAATTAGCAGAGTTTGTGAAGTACACAAAACAATCCTTCCTTGACAATGAGGACATCCAATTGAACAAACCTGACTCATTGGGGCAGCGCCAACCTGTAGATCATTTCAATAAAGTGGGCCCAATTTTCTATTACAATCCCAACACAATACTAGTAACTGAGTCAAAATCATCAAACTTGTTTTGATCATTAATGACAATGGTAATAACAAAACAGTAGAACATTCAAGCTTCACTCAAGATGTATGAAATTAAGTAATGAACATGGAAATAAGTACTCCACAATAACATGACATATTTGACTTGGAATAAACAATTGGCGTATCTTTACTCCTCTCCGATGCCCTAATGCCCAAGAAAAAAAACTTACTTCAAACCTACTATACATCATTTTACCAGATGAAAAAATTATAAAATTGACACACACCTGTCTACTTGAAATACTCCATCTCCTATTGAAAGCCTGAATTTTCGAATTTTTTCATAATTTGGAAAATCATCTCTTATATCTGAAAAATTATACAGTGATGATGGATTCATAGTTAAATACAATTTTGCCAAGAGTTACAATATTTAAATAATAAGACAAGCAAAAAATGATCAAAATATTATCAAACTAATCCATGGATATAGTCAATTCAAAACAATCATACTCTGCATTTGGGAATTGAAAAGAGTTTTTGATTTTCAATTTCTGACTGAATGTAAATCTAAACAATTCGGGGTCCACTGGAAACATCACCCTCCAACACAGCAAGACTTTGTAAAGCTCTACTAACAGTGCCTATTTTTCCCTGTATCAACATAGATCAAAGCCAGTATAAAAACCTTTTTCAAGTTCTTCTGGCATCTGCAACTGTTTCAGTCAACTCCTCTAAGCATCAACCATAACAATCCAATTACATCGCAATCAACCACCATAGCACATTTCATCAACTACAAATCTAGCAACAAAAAACTATGTCATGTTTGCATCAGTTCCAAGGGTGGTAGGCCAGAATCTGCAAACATCATCCTCTATTTTGATTCCAAGATGATACCAAATATGAAATAATTCAAATAGACTGATCAAGGAAAGTCTTGCTATGCTTCAATGTTTTAATGATTTTGTCCTTGTTGCATAGCACTATGACTCTGAATTTTGTCCAATGCCTAAAAGAGAGGTCATCACCATTGTCAGTACATTCGAATATATTTTAAATAACACAATTCTCTTGTAATACCTTGGTTTTACAAACAAAATCATGAAGAATATAGACACCCCCTGTCATCACCTGACATCAAATATAACACGGAATCTTTATGTTCTTACATAGGCTTCCACCTGAGTCAGTGTCATTGATGTCTGATATGCAGTTTGCTCACAAATAGGTCTCTCAAAGCACAAAGCAATTTGTTAGTTCTTGTTTGAAAGTCACACAAAAACACATCATTATTTATTATGAAAAATGTATACAAAGTGATGATGGTGACCTTCTGTCAATTACCTCTTGCCATACCCCTATTGTTGCATTCTACCTTGATTGAAAGCAGTTGTTTAATCTAGCATATAGGCCATGATGGGCTATTGGTTAGTTGCAGGCCATGGGTGTAGTTCTAGGTGTACAAGCACAGACATGAGCATCAGGGTATGTTTGCTTGGCGGCTCATGTATGATGTACTACTTGAAGGATGGATAAAGGAGTACTGTTAACATAAACATTGGCATTTGTTCCAACAAATCCATTCATGACACTTGAAGAAAAGGCTCTACAGAGATGAACTGGAAAGTGATTTATGTGGAGATAGACTGGTCTGACTCAGGTATGATGTGAAGCCAGATGATGTTTAGTGAAGTGGTCCACAAGATTTCTTGACATTGGTGCCAATGAACAGTGAAATATTTTTGTACAACATGATCTGCAATCCCAAATTATCACACTTCCATGGATCTTGAGCATTTTCTTGACAGCGTCATTTGCAATTCTAGGGGCCATTGAATTGACACAGTGAATTTGTGTGGGTTGATGGAGGTGTCCCATTTCTTCAAGAATGAGTTCATCCCTCTTTGGCATTGACAAAGAGAGCACCAAGCTCTGCCTCAGCAGTAGATTCAGCAACAAATCCAAGGAGGGATGTAGGAACATGTATGGGTCCATTAAATTTTATTGGTTGCTTGTCCTGGGGCAGCCAACTGAGGAAGGAGTGTCATGCTGCATGGCTTTTGCCTTGTGTGCACCAACGTAGGAGGCATCAGAGTGGATGTTGAGTATCATGTTGGATTTTGTATACCTAAGTTTTGCATGCAGTATTCAAGAAGTTGTTCATCTGTTTCCATAGTGAATTCTGTGGCTTTGCTGAGTGTCACAAGGAGTGCAATGTTAACAGCTTGAGCATAGTAAATTATGCTAGTCACCACCTGTTGGACTTGATTTTTTGTCATTGTATAATTCCTTGGGATGGGTTCTTAGGTGGCGTTTGCATATTTTTTGGCACGAGTTGGTTATGTGCTATCTCAAGGTGGTCCTTTTTGAATGCGTTCATATTTCTGGAGTTGTTTCTCAATGTATCCTGGCATGGAGATATCAATACAAGTGTGATTCCACAATACAGCCCACCAGTCCAATCAATTTTTGCTTTGTTGTGGTCTTTGAGGGTGAAAAAGATGCTCTGGATCCCTTTTGTTGACAAATTTGATGTCCAAGTCATCAACTAATAACGTGAATTGGTTTGGATGTGAGTGGTGTTTCCATAGACCCAATGTGTGTGGGACTTCATCATAAATTTATTTGGCTAATTGTTTTTTTGAGCAGTTGATTGGCCAGGCTAGCCTGTGGTGGTCCATATGTACCTTTCCTAATTTCTATGTAAACAAATTCATCTTTGGTTTTGCATTGGAGATCACACTCAACAGTGGATGATTGTGGGATGGTTTGATTGGCATAAACGTGCCAAATTGGAGTGTTGAGGTAAAAAATCTTTGAATCAGCAAAGACGTTTTTGCACATGGGTTACTGACAACACTGTTCCAAAATAGTTTGGCAGAATCAGGTTTTCTCCAACTGTGATTCACATTCTGTGATCTTTCATTCCGACAGTATGTTAATGATAGCATCTTGATTAAGGAAGAATACAATGATTGATCCTGTTTTGTAGGTTGCTTTGTGGCTATGTTCAATGTTGCCCAATTCCATGACCATCGCTTTTGTCCATATCTCTTTTGTCAATGGGTTGGTGGCTGGTTTTTATAGGTGGTGATTTTTGTGCCTGTTTCAGGATGGATAGCAGGGTTTGTAAAAGTTGAACTAATGGTATTTCTTCTATTTGTTGAGGTGGTATTGTTGTGTGTGGATGCAGTGGATGATTGTGTCAGACTTGATGATGGATATGTTTGATTGCCATGGGATTGTCCTCAATACCTTGTGTGATGATGTTGTGCTGTAGATGTCCTGACCTTTGTAGTTCTTTTGGTTGATAAGTTGGTGTTGTTGATGGTGTTGTAGGTATGATTGGAGTATTGCTGTGCATGTTTCACTGATGGGTTTGCAGTTTTATTTATACAAAGTCTTTGTGTGTGGGTGAGTGTGATATTGTTGGTGAAGTGAGTGCAGTAGGAGTGTTCACTCTAGTAATTGTTGCATAATAAATATCTTTGAATATATTGCTCAATTGTTTCAATTCTTCAAGATGCTTAGTTGCTTCTCTTGCTTGGCCTTGTTTTTGTTTGAAAATTTTGACAAATAGTTCCTCTGTCATTTGGATTGAATTATCCCATTGTTGGATCTTTGGAATGATGCAGAACCTAGGTAGAAATGTGATGCTGATACAAATTCAATACTTCTTTGGGTTCCAGGATAAACATTTTAAAAGTGATAGTGGTCACATGCTGGTCTGATGTACCATTCATCCATTCCTTTTGGGCCCCATGATGTCTATGATTGTTGATAATCATGTACAATTGCTTAGCATCAAAGTGGCGCCCGTGGTTGGTCTTTCAAGTTGTGTTTCCCATGAAAGATTCAACATGCTGATTTGGATGGATCATCTTGAGCTATGTAGAGCATGTTGGGTAAGTTTTCAGCCTCTGGTAGGAGTTGGTCCCATTGTTGCATGGGGAAAGTTGTGTCTGTTAAGCATAACATACTGATGAAGTAGTTCATGAAAGTTTGAATTGTTCTCTCAGCTGTATTTTTTGGTGGAACAAATTGATAGCTGATGGATTCATGGATATGGAAGTCTTTGATTGTGTGTGATGCTTACAATATGCAAAATTGTGGACATGTGTGTGATATTGGAGATGGATTCAAAAGGTATGGGGGTTTGGAATGTTGGTTTGATCAAGTCAAGTTTGCCATCTTTGGTTGGTATAGTCATGGGAATTTTTCAACATTGTTGACATATGGTGGAGTGGGAGTTTGATGAGTGTATGAGGCAATACACATAGTTTTGTCTTTTCATCCCTTGTTGATTGTAGCATTATTTTTTTGAAGTAAACATTACAATTTGTGTTGTCGTGTTCCACTCCACATCCAGCATCAAATTGTTTGACCATTATGAGTGATGAATGTGCAAGGTCAGGTAGAATGGGGGCGATTTGTGCAGTTACAGGGAGCTGTGATATATCCAGGAGGAAAGATTGAGGTGAGGTGCAGTGGATTTGTTGTTGTTTGTTTGTGAATCATTGGTGCATTGGGAAGTAGAAAGTGTCCAATTGTTCTTGAGTCAAAGATCCCATGGTCTGCTGGAATTTGAAGTTTCTTATTTATTACTTTGTTACACACATCTTTTGTGAAATCTGAGTCTACCACTTTTTTGTCATTGTCATCACTATCATCATCCTCTATACTGATGAGTTTGTTGCTTTGGGTACAGTTGCTAGTTTTTGAATGGGGGTCAGCAGAGGTGTAATGTTTCATTTTATTCTTAAGTTCTGCATTTAATTCGCCCTGCTGCCACAATTAGTCAAGTATGCTGGACAGGATGTCCAGGTTGTCCAGGTAAGATTGCTTTGTGTGCCTGACAAACACTGGCACCAGGGAAGAGTGAGCATTGCCTCTAGTTACAGATGGATTATGATTCGTTTTGTTCAAATATATGGAGAGTTATGTCATTCATGATCAGTGCCATATCCACAGCTGAAGAAAAAGTACTAGTTGTTGAATTGTTTGGATGGGTAGGAATATAGTTGCATTACATTCTAAAGCTGGTAGCTCCACCATATCTTCCATAAGTGTTTGTGGGTTCTGTTATGATGTTCATGCCCTTGTCTACTATGTGTCATTCCAAAGCCATGTCCTCTGCAGGTGTTATGTGGTCTTTGAAATCCTGGAGGTGGTGGCACCCATTTGGAGGTGGGGTTATGTTGCTCTTGTTTGAGTTGGCATTTATTGTGGAGGTAAGTGTGGTACTTTTTGGCTAAGCTTGGGATGGTGGTGTAAGGTTTGGTTTTACATTAGGCATTGCACAAATGGATGAGGGGGGGCGTATCTATCTTTTACTATTGGTGCATGTGTATTGCTTTAGTTGATTTGGTTCTTGAATGATTGGAGTTCCTGCATGAAGGTGTTCAAGTTTGATTGCATGGTTTGGTTAGTTTTGAAGAGTTTGCTCATGGCAACATCTTGAGCAGTGTTGAAAGTGGTATCTGTTGAAATGTGGGTTATGTAATGTTACCTGAGGGACAGTGGTAATCCTCTTATTCTGTCCACACAGGGGCCCAATTTTAAATGTGGGCCAATCAATATTGTAAATGTCATGATGGTGGTAGAAATTTTGGAGTTGATTGCAAAAAACACCTGCATTAGTGATGTTATTAATTGCATACATGATGAGGCACAGTAAGTTGTATCCAAGTTTGTACAAAGGACAAAGATTTTGACATCATCAATCTGCTTGAATATCATTTAAATTGAATTGTTATGTTCCCAGGGGGTCTTGATGATGCCATTAATTTTGGAAATATCATTGGTAGTGGTGCAAATGACAATCATAATTGTGAAATAATTCATCTGCAATTTTTCAGGCTTTGTAGTTTCCAAATCCATGGTTTGCAATGTATTGCATAGGTTTATATTTATCTGGAATAACTTTGGTTAGTGCTGTACAGAGATCATACCCAAATTTGATGATGGAATCATTCTGATTTTTAGAATTTTCCATAGGTCACAATGATGTTTGCATTCTGCCTCAGTAGCCACAAGATTTCCCATATCAGGGGTACTGCCAAATAATTGTTGGGGTCTTGCCATGGGTTGGGTTCTGAGAGTACATAAATTTCTGGTCTTGTGAACATGCTGGCCCATCCAAGAATGCTGGATTGAGTAGATGGGATCACAGTGAGGTTTGTGTTGATAATTTTTTGGTGGATATTTGGAGATTGGAGAGGGTTCAACCATTGGTAGTGTGCAAATGTTGGAGACCACATCATCATATTCAATTGGTACTCATAATTGCAATCATAAGGATACAAATATTGACTTGTGGAAGGGAGATAAATTAATTGTTCATGAAGGGACAAAGAATAATAGATTTTGTTGATGTTTGTATGTATGTTGACTTTCATTAAATGGATGAGGTCTCATGAATAGGATATGATGCTAGTGATTTAGTTACGACTGCTGAAACCAACACTTAGACCATGGTGAATTTATCTGATTGTTCTTTTACAGGCTATGGTTTAGCAGGCATTGGATGCAGTGCTAGGTGTCCAAGCATAGACATAAGCCCCAAGGACAACTGCTTGGTGT
>JALLPE010000588.1:0-16221 GCA_036940025.1 Conticribra weissflogii | reverse complement strand
ATTTTGTAATACTACCTCCAATTTCAAATGATCTAGACAAAAAACACCTCAAAAAATATACATTTTGACACACGTCTTTCATCCAATTTGATAAAGCAGGAGCATCATTTTGAAGACCCACTTGAAATTCACTTAGACAGCCAGGACCAAGCTGACATACCCATTGATCTCTTTGAGTCAACCATCTCTCTGGTTTGACATGTCCATTTTGCTCATGGCAATCACTTTACATATGCACTCATCAATGAACCTACCCCAACTATAAAAACATATTATAAATTTTCTAACTACTTCACAATCAATTTTATTCTTTCTAGACCTCATAAAAACTTCTTTTGTTGAAGTAGACACCTGGAATAATTATTTATTTCTTGGAAGAAAATATGGCAACTTATTGAAGCTCATGGATCTCTGTTGATTGTCCAATTTTGTTGCAGATGTGGTCCAAATCATTACATCAAAAAATCCAAGCCAAATAAAGTTCACATTGCATTGATCCAACACCACTTGTCCAGTTCTTCTTTAATTACTATTAATTTTAAATGCCCTGGGCAGAAGTCCTGAGTTTCAACATATGTGAGATTTAAAATAAAAATGATACATCCCAATCTTTTAAGGAGCTGCATGAAACTTTAATCTACAAGACTATAAGACATGTAAGTTTGGTGCCTGACAACACCTTGTCCTGATGGAATTGATAATTTTTTCTAATATTCTTAGTGCAATAAAAGGAGCCTACAAAGTGTTTGCCAATTCATTACAAGATAAGAGAAACTTCTACTGGATTTGCATTTTCTTCAATGAAAGCTGAAGGCATTAGGTGCCCAAGACAAAAGTGTGAACCATTAATAGTAGAATTTACAATGGATTTTGTTTAAAGTTGATTATTTGTTGCAGAAATGGTTGAAACATTCTTTTCAAAACCCACTTGCAAAAAGATGCTCACAATTGATTGTGCCGAAACCACTTGCTCAGAGCTTATTCACAACGGTCTATCCTAAATGTCATTACTGTTGAAATAACAATCAAAACAAGCCATAGTACCTTTGGTATGCCTCAACTGGAAAAGCAGTTTTTATTTCAGATATTTCTCAAATTGAATCGATTTTATGATAGTTGCATATAATCACAAACGGAACTTACTTTGACACACCAACGTTTCTAGATGTGGAACTTCAACTCCCAATGCATCTGCCTGGTCCACCGCTTTTCGAAAGAGGTATTTCACCTCCATTGGTTTGCGTGCATGAAGGTCAAGCATAGTCGAAGTTTTGTATGGTCTTGTAAATTCGAGATCAATGCATTTTATCGCTTGTTGGGATCACGCAGAAAATGAAAATTTGCGAAGAGGCACACCAGAATACACTTACCCCATCCCGTCAGATAGCGTCATCATTTCTTCCGCCGTTTCTTCGCCCAGCATATCGCCTGGAGGGCTATTACGGTTTATTAAGTCCGCATTCGCAACTTTCAGCGTCTCATCGATGACTTTGTAAGCCAAACCACGCAAACTGGGATCATTAACGATTCTATCCACCGTGATACCTCCCATAGCGACACTGATTCCACTGAAAGGTAAATTCCAAACATTTTTCCACCATCGCCCCCTTCGTAAATTGGATTCGTAAACAAAGGGAACTTTTGGGGTGACAGGATCGAAAAGGTCGACAATCGCTTTCTTGTCTTCCTCGACCCATTTATCTCCGCTATTTGCATCCGATGAAAATGCCACCCCAACTGCCAATTTTCCTCCATACGAGTGATCGATTTTTCCCGGTGCCAATCGGTTTGAGCAAATCAAAGCCATTCCTCCGTAGATTGCTTTACATCCAATCCCATTCAATCCCTTACTCTCGTGTTGTTCCCGCATCATTTTAACTAAATCATCTTCGATCAATCCATTCATAATCATGAGAATCCTAGTATTGGAAGACGTTAACGGTTCAATCAGTTTGGGTACTGCATCAAGGGAAGTACTTTTCAGTGCGCAAACGACCCAATCGACTCCTTCCTCACTGGAGTTAGAATTCTCTGTTACGTAATTCGCCATGTCTTCCGTAGTTGGAAATGCCAATAAATCATCCGGTGGGATAGAAACATCGCCATCATAGCTTTTGACATCGATTCCATGTTTCATACAATGATCGTAATGTTCATTTCGCAGGTGAAACATGACTAATGTGTTGGAATCTCTGTAAGCCTCCCATAATCGGGCACCATAGCTTTTGAAAAACAAATTGAAAATAGAATCGATGATATGAAAGTGATCAATAAATATGTTTTTGCTGAAAAAAAATTGCAACACGATAAAAAAATAATCGAAAAAAGAAAACAAATATATTTTTTGGCCCCTCATGCCTCAGGCACAAAATATGATGACTCACTAAGAACCAACCGCGCCAGATCCGACAATGGCAATTCTCATTCCTTTTTCATTCTTTACACGATTACCCACAGTTTCCTTGTCAGCGTCCGTTGTTGTCGAGGACAGAGAGAAATAAGGCCTCGAACGGACGGCCGAATGTGAAAGTGATGTTGGAAATGCGTCAACAACCCGAGTGGTGTATAGACACAATTGAAAGCCGGGAAATATTGAAGTCACGGCCAGAGCCGCCGCAACGAGAACGGCGGAGTGGAAGCGACGCTGAATGATCCAATTCGACATTGACGGTTCCCCAAGTGATCTTGTGGAGTATCGACTGGGAGCAGGAGGGTTAGTTGCGTCAAACTGCATGGCCATCGGTGATTGGCGGACTTCGCCATTCTCGTCCGCCGGTCAGTGTGTCCGTCGTCCAATCTCTTCCAGGAACGCCTAGAAAAAACAATTTTGGTTCTTTCAGGGGCAGTATCTGCTGCATGACGAGAAGCTTTGTATGGTAAGCTTTCCACAAAATGTGTCCTTCTCAAGACAGAAACAAAGAGAAAGAGGAAAAGGAGACTATGACCGCGAGAGATAAAAATAGGATTATTATGAGGCGATTATTTCAAAATGAAATCAATCATCATAAACCTGTCCATCACTTTCTGCCATGATTGTGGGTAGGTCCCGGACCAACCCATAAAATCAATGTATTTTTTTTTCGTCAATGATACCTTTCTCGAGTCTCGCCCGTTAGCCCTCCATAAGGAGGTCTTCGATAGTTCCAGTCAATTTGTGTTCAATAGCGTACAAACCTATTGCCCAGTGGGGATCGTGCCTGTGGCAAATGACCATCGGGCGGAACATCTTCGTCGCCCAGCAAAATTCGGCTTATGTACAAATTGCCAATTTGTTTTTCAGTACAGACTGATGATGACATTAACAAATGGAGCTTCTCTTTTCTCTGGGACATTAGTGGTACCGTGCAGCATTGATGAGTGTGTTTGTGAGTCACTCTTGGGGAAAGATATTGTTTTCAATCGATTTTAGGATGGTAGTACTCTCGATATACAATCAATCGCACTACAATATATTTCTTTTCCAAGTATGTACATGACAGAAATCTGCAACCCACAAAAACCATGCATTATTGGAGCTGTTATAGATAAATTACATTTCAAACAATTACAAAAAACTCCAGGAACTATGCTTCCAAAGAAAAGAAATAATCAAGAATTCAAATTATTGATCCATGATTGTGATTGTGTCATCTCTGGCAAAGTTAGCCCATATCTCCTCCTATATAAGACCTAATTGTGTATCTGAAACCAAAACACAAGCAATAGCATCTCGATGAATCACATTCCATCAATTTTTGATTCAATATTGTCAAGAACTGTAGCATAAGAGAAATGATCAGTAATATGATATCTTAACATTGTCAGAGAAATGTATTTCACTGCCTCAATGTAAAATACCAATAACACTATTTACAGTCACTATCAATCATAATTGTATTAGACCTGATTTGGCTATGATCAAATGTTACCTTGTATGATATTTTTGCAATGTCATAATGTGCTTATATTGACATTATCACATCAGTCAATATTACAAAAATGAATTGTTGTCTCAAAAACTAATCATTGTGTAATTATTACTATCGTTGGACAATAGGATGTTATTGTGGAATAATATGTTCAATGTGTTCTGGACTGTTCGGAGGAGACAGTGCATGTTGTCAAAGCCAATTTTTTCAATTAAAAGCTAAATACCAAATATAATGATGCTTAACATTCTCCAGCAATTAAATTCTACTAGAAAGTTTGAGTTCTATTTTGTATGTTATTGAGTTTCAGCTAAGATGTACTTCACTATTGAATTCCTTGTGAAAAAATGTCTGGGACATGTGTCACACTGGCATTGTTCCAATTCCAAAGCAAGAAATTATTGCAACTTCTTGAATATCATTTGCAATCACAAGGTAAAAAAGTCTGAATTTATCTAGATAAAATGTGATGAGTGACTCCTCATACCATGTTTCACATAGGAAATTCCAAAGCAGATGACTCAACCTCAGATGCACATGCACATTTGGTGTCCAGTAACAGCAGTATGAAAAAATGGTAGTTGATATCTGATATATCACTTTTTGGAATGGTGTCAAAGGCATCAATCAAGACATTATTTGGACAAGTGTCCTATTGTAAACTTGGAGGAGGGAAGTACAAATTTACTTTTTGGATGGATGACGTCAACAAGAAACATCTTTGATATGTCATATTTGAAATTTGGCATTGTTGTGTGTGTTCAATTTGAAACAGCTCCATTATTCCCCACGATAATATTATACATTGTTTTTCAGATACGCTACGATACGATACGATAATGTTTGCAACAGACATTTACCAAACCATCATTCTCAGGAAGGGTCATACTGTACTCCTGTCTCTGTTGTTGACCGAGGATATGTGTTATTGTGAGATTGGTTTCAAGTACATCTATTTCTTTTCTTCACTTTTAGTTTGCTTGACTTGGGACATTCCATGATCATTTTATGGCAATTTTGTATAATTTCATCCAAGCCCCCTCCTTGGACGTCATTTCAATTCTCGATACTGTACATGGTAAATTTCCCTTCTGAAACGAGTGAGAGTGATGTGTTCTTTCTAGTTTTGTATTGTAGGCACTGTCGTTTAGTATTTTATTGAGAAGAGAAATGTCAAAATTTTTTTATGTGCAACACGATACAATATCTCTTTTTATGTCATTACCATATATTATATTATGTAATGAGCAGAGTAAAAAATATATTTAAAATTCGTTTTCATAGTGTATATACTGACTCGGTAGTTGTTAACCTGGTATAGTAATTGTAGTGAGCACTGTACTAAATACGGTACCTCACAGAGGCCGTCGCGACACACACCTCCTTTCGCCAGACGAGATATGTATGTTCTCGTCGTCAGCCAAAATACCAAACAAGTATGATGGGAATTTCTTTTCCTTCTCGTTAGCTCAGCGGTCTGCGCTTCTGGGTTGCCTCTTGATCAGTGACTTTTTGCTTGTTCCCAATCAGCCTCAGCATCGTTTCTTCTCTTTTTTTTTGTTTTTATTTTACCGCGATCTCGCTCCATCATACGCTTCATGACAAGTAGTAAAAGGTGGTATGGTAGTTGTGTGTGTTCAATATTTTATTGTATGTCAGTATTGATTTGATCACGTACAGTACCTACTATGGTCATGCTGCGGATGATATAATATTATTATATCAATATCTCCTTCGTTTTTGCCATTCGCTTCATCAATTTGTGAGTGAAGGCAAACGGCACCAACACCACAACAACAACGCCCCCGAGGATTTATTGATTTTAATTTTTTCTTTCACTTTCTCTTTATCTACGAGAGCGGTAGTATATTGTATTGTACTAATCGTATTCTTCAGTTCGGCGCCGCCGCCGATCACTATTATGCTCAGACAGGGCGTCACGAAACGCGGGGAAGCCATCAATGCACTTGGGAGTCATCTCACTTACACCAGCCGCAGTAGTCAGCAACAGCAACAGCAACAGCAACATCAACAGCAAGTAGGGCAACAGCTAGGGCAACAACAGGTAGGAGGACGCAAAGAACAACAAGAAGATCATAGCCATAGCAACACCAGCACCGGCACCGGCACCGGCAACAATATCAACATCAACGTCTCTCCGGCAGCCGACTACCGCTCTCTATCGGCAGGCCGCACCTCTTCCAATTCCACCCTCAACTCCCGCTCCACCGTCGGCACCTCCGCCGCCAGCGCCAGCACCGCCGGGGGATCCTCTTCCATCGCACTGCTATCTCGAGCCAGGGCCAGGGCCAGAGCCCGAAGCAGCAGCGCCAGGAGCAGCGCCAACAACGGCATCGCCGCCTCCATCTTCGCCGGCGCCAGCCAGTTGTCCTCTGCCACCGCCCGCAGAGGCAAATCCGTGTCATCCAACATTCGTCGGGGAATGCGCACCGTGTCTCCCTCCCCCGGCCCCGGAGGGAGGAGCGTCAGCGTGGGGCATCACGGCCATGGCAAGTCCGCCTTGGCCGGTTACGGCGGCGGCGGCGGCAGCGGGCGCTACCTCCATTTGAACGGACACGGCCCCGGCCACGAGCCGGAGGGAGTGGACCCGCCGGCGACCGCGACGACGACGACCAGAGCGCATCATCACAGCTTCCTCGGCCGGCCGGGCGGCGGCAAGGCGGCTTCCGCTGCGGCTTCCAAGTCGAGGAGTCAGTCGCAGCCGCCCAAGTCCCTGGGTCAGGGCCCTTCTTCCGGCCGCTCGGGGACGTCCAAATCGCCCAGTCGGCTGATGAATGCGTCCCTTCAGGGAGGTGTTTCTGGTTCTGGTTCTGGTTCTGGTTCTGGTTCGGGTCGTCGCATTTCCAAGACGAAGAAAGGGCTTTCCAGCTCCGTCAAGGACTTGCGATCTCTTTCTCCCGGCAATGGCAATCACAATGGCAATGGCAATGGCAATGGCAATGGGGGTCACAATAAGAAGTTGGCATCGTCTCTCAACGACGTCCACCTCTCCAAACCCTCCGCCTCGTCGTCGGCGCGGAAGACCGGCAGCCGAGACAAACTTGGCGTTCACTACCACAGCCTCGGACCGGGCGGACTGAGCAGCAGCCTCGCTTCTGATTTGGCTTCCTCCATGAATTCCAATTCCAATTCCAATCTGCACCAATCCACCACATCGTCTTCGTCGCGGCAGAAGAAGGACCCCGCGCAGCACCAACACCAACAACACCACAGATCCCTGTCGCCCAACCACCACCTCTTCTCCCTCAAGGGGACGCGACTCTTCGGCAAGTCCTCCACGTCCGCCGAACACGGGGGGGGACACGGGCATCACCCCCCCTCCAAATCGCGCTCCCTCAGAAACGCCGTGGACTTTGATCCCCCCGCCTCGTCCGCCCGCGGAGCCAGCGTCGGCCGCGTCGAGAACGTCGACGGCGGGAGGCAGCGCGGCTCCAGTTCCACCCGGAAGAAATCGCAGGCGCCGCCGTCGTCGTCGTCATTGTCGTCTCCGTGGCACCTCCACGACATTGACGAACACGACGCCCGTCGCCACCGCGATCGCTCCGGCTCCCGCGGACGACGCGACCCCTTCGAACGAGACCCCTTCCTCCGCTCGGGATCCAATCACTCGTCCGACAAATCCGAAGACGTCATGGTGGCCGCCGCATCGAGGGAGGCGCCGAGACTCAGTTCCAGGAAGAAGGTCTTCTTGCGTTCGGCCATTCGCAAGTTGACCCGCAGGGGGGGCGGGGGAGGAGAAGGAGGAGGAGGACACGCCGCCGGGCCGCGCGATCGTCGCCGTCGGGGAGCGGGAGAGAACACCCATTCGTACACCTCCGCCACCGATAGCAGTAGCACCGCCAATACGGTGGTGGATTCGCCGTCGGGGACGATGAGGGACGTGTACGGGGCCGTGTCCAAACTTTCCAGGGTGGATTCCAATGGAGATCAGGAAAATGTCGAAGAGGACGACGAGGACGATCGTGCTCATCGCGGCGGCGGCGGCGACGACGACGAAGACGATTGCAAGACCGTCTCGGATCACGGAGGGAGTGGCAACGACGACGACAACAATCGCAGCGAACGTGACGATCGATTCGACTACGACAACTTGGTCAAACCCAACAGAAGATGGGGACTCGGCGGTGCCGCCAACGGCGACGGCGACGACGACCCGCCGTCATCGCGAGGACGAAGCGTCGGGAGATCTCGCAGCGGCAGCGTCGCCAAGACGGCCAAACCCAAGTTGAAATCCTATTCGACGCCGAGGAAAATTCAGTCGGAATCCAAAATTCACGGATTGGAGCCGGATGAGGGACAGGTACAGGCCGCGAGCGCTAGCGCCACCCTCAGTAGTAGCAATGGCAATATCCATGGCAATGGCAATGGCAATGGGGGTGGCAGTAACTTTGCGAGAAGATCGAGATCGTTGCTGTCGAAGAAACCCAATTTGTTTGGAAGCGGGGAGAAGAGTCTGAGTCGAAGGAAAAACAAGGGGGGGGAACCTCTTTTGTCGCCCTCACAGCAACAACAACAACAACAACAACAACAACAACGACAACAGCAGGAAATGCACCTCCAACAACAGAGACAGCAACAACATCAAGTCTTCCTACAACAACAACAGAAACAACAACAGCGCGAAAGGGAAAAAGAAAGAGAAAGAGAACTGGAACGAGAGCGACACCTCCGGGGCACATCGGTGGATACCAGCAGCAAGCAACATTCCTCTTCGGTCAAGTTCTCTGGCAAGATGACGACGGTCGAGGAATCGGACGATCGGCGGCTTCGCAGCAACAGCGTTCCGTATCATTCGTTGAAATTGACGGTCACCAAAATTCAAGAGGAGTATTCTTCGGACAGCGATGGAGATTCCAGCGACTCTTCGCGGCACGAGCAACAACAACATCATCATCATCATCAACAACAACAACAACAACCACAAGCACAACTACAATCACAACCGCAACATCATCACAAACACAAAACGAAGAAACCATCCAAAACAAAAATCAATTGCATCATCTGCCGACAACGACTTCATGCCGGGGAATACATTGAATTTTCAAACTTGTATTTTTGCAACGATTCCCACGGAAGAAGCTCGTGCTTCAAATGCGCCAGGTGTCGGTGTCAGTTGGACGCATTGTTGCTGGCCAAGAGGGATAATTTGGATGCGAATGCCGGGGCGATTTTGGATGGGACGCAAGTCATTTCGAATGCCAGGGGGAGTGTCATTCAGGTGAGTTCCCTGTGTTGCTGGTGTTGGGGGTTCGTTTGATTCGATCTGTGAATCATCTCCATTTTTATTTTCCGACACTTTTTTCGTCACTTACTCAACTCTACTCTCTCGAAATTCATTTGTGTCTTTTCAACAGTGCGGAAAATGCACCAACTACGTGTCATCATTACTGGACGAACGATCCAAGGAATCGTCCAAAGCCTCTTCCAAAAGCGCCAGCAACTCCAGGGAATCCTCGAGGGATCGTACGAAACGATCCGATGCCAAGCCCGTCGAAGAACGAGAGTCGTCGAAGTCTCCACCTTCAAGGACGATTCTTCCTCGGGACCGAAAGGATTCCGGCCATTCTCCCGTGGAACCCGTTCAAGAAACTCCCGTAAAACCACCGGTGGTTCAAGCCCAAGAGCAGGCCCCGAGAGAACCGACGACGCCAACAACCTTCCGGGAGGAAACCGCACCACCCCCCGCGGAGGCGAAAGGCACTCTGCTGCCGCAAAAACACCATCTCCACGCCTACGACGATCCCGGAATACGCACCGAAGACGAAGGGGACGGGGACGGGGACGGGGACGGGGACACAGTTCACACCTCCGACTCACAAGTCCTAACCGAAGACGGATCCATCCCCAAATCCGACACCCAAGGCGACCCCGCTTACGATGACGACAATGAACACATGCAAGACGACGACGCCGCCGCCGCAGGCGTACAACTCACATGCGCCCTCTGCTCCAAAGATTTCTCCGACTACAAGGGAGAAATTCAAGTGGTCGGAATGAACAATTACCATGCCGAATGTCTCCGTCGCGTGGGGGGGAATCTGGCGAAGAACATTCGCACGACCAATGAGATCACTCCCGCTGAGGCCGTAAAGAGCCTGGCGAAGGATGTGACGGTGAAATTGAGTTTAAAAGATTTCAGTAGGAGTGCCGGTGCGGAGGGCGCGAATAATCCGTTGTGTTCACTTTTCTTTACCTGGAAAGATAAGGAAAAGGATACGGTCGCTTGGAAGGAGCACGAGAAGGAGCAGCTCATGCTTCAGTTTCTTCGTAATGATGACTCTGTTGTGGAGCTGGGTCTGCAGGTGGTGTACGATTTGGACCCTGATGCTTTTGGAAATCCCAATTACGAAGGATTTTTCTCGAATAGCGGACTGGAAGGGCAGAATATCAGTTGCCGCAAAACATCCATCAAATTGCCCGAGAGATTGGAAATGAGTGATGAAGGTGTCATCTCGCGAAGGCTGAATGTGGATTTGAAATTATCTAACGAGCGGAATACTGGCTACTTGTTGTGTTCGGATCATGTGGCGATTTCCTTGGAGCCCTTCCCGACCAATGACGATCCCGTGGAAAAAGTCTTGCGCGCAGTGTGGAATCTCGAAGAAGATGGGATCATGCACGAGTTCACGTTTAGTGTACCTTTCATCAACACTACCAACCGCACTCCATTCTGGGGTGTAAACGAAGGAGAGGTACTGGATCTTACACAAGCCCAATTCGATGCATATGTAGACCAAATAGAAGTCGAAGAAGATGAACCCAAAGAAGAAATACCGATTCCTTCACTTCGCCGAAGCATTAGCGCCTCTCTCAATTCGGGTGGTGGGGACGAATGTGATTGGGAACTCCGCGCCGGAGAACTTATGGGAGAAATGGGAATGTCCGACGTTTTCGATGCAAGTACCAGTTGGCTTCAGCAGGATTTCGATTTTTATTCTTCAGATATTGCAATTGCTCCCCCCGCACCTAAGTCCGAGGAACGTACGATTCAAGATAACAAAGGCAATAATAATAACAATGGCACTCTCTCCATGGTGACGCTTCCATCAATTATGTTTGTAACTGTTCGAAAACAAGAAGCCGGGGATGATTTAGGGTTGACCCTGATCGAAAAAAGTAATGCCATCATCGTTGACGCCATTTCAAGTTCTGGAAAGTTTGCAAATACCGACCTCAAGGTTGGATGCGAAATCCTCTCGATCAACGGACACCGTATACGAAACCCGCAGAGCTTCTACCGCATGACCAAAGATGCTGTTGGAAAAATCGTGATAAAGGCGTCCATTGGAAACTCTCCACCGGGAACATTGTATCGTGTTGTCAAAAAGAAGCATATGGTAGTCTTGGGTCGCAAGTCTGACCTATCCAACACCGTCAATGAGCTCGGAATAAGTTTTGAATTGACCGATGGGCTCATTCGTGTGAAAGAAGTTTCGGAGTATTTTTCAGAGTCGATTTCTAAAGGAGACATTTGCTTATCCATCGATGGGGAAGTCTGCCATTCTTTACGCAAGACTGTCAATGCATTTTCTCTAGCGAATGGAGCTGTTGCTCTTCTCATTTTTCCAATGCTAGACATGTGGAAGGGTATGGCCGAGCTAATGGTAGATAAGAAATATTCCCGTGAATGGCATGCGGCTGAGTGTGAGCTTCACGAGGAAGGCAGGGAGTCACACACAATATCTCTCAAAGTTGATGAGAAGTCGGGTCTGTGTAGTATTGAGGGGGACGAAATGAACGATATCAATGTATCAAATATGAACAGCATGATAAAACAAGTGTTGGGAGTCTTGAAAGATGCAATTCAGGCATCTAGACCGTTATCAAGGGGAAATAGCATAAAAACGTCATCATTGTCTCCTGATTCTACTCGTTATAGTGCGAGCACTACAGGAAAGGCGATCAAAAACCAGTCTGATGTATACAAGCGAGCTGTTGCCAAACTTGAGAAGATGAAAGAGGATGGCCTGTTAAGCTCTAAAGACTATGATGCCGCAATGAAAACATTCAAGGGCTGATTCTGTTTGGTTTCGGGCTGAACTTTTCTATCCAATTGATAGTATGTAAATTTTTTACTCAGACATATATGTTATAATTCATCTTTTTTCGGTACATTTCATTACTAGCACATGAGGAATGATTTCTTCAGAGTTAATCTCTTAATGTACCACACATTGAACAAACCAATGCAAATGGCTTTTCATTGAGAAAAGTGCATGCTTTGCAACTCCACTGCTTCAAGTCAGATTCCTCTACTTTGTTATCCGCCTTTGGAGGCAAATAACTTGAGGATTTATTCGTACTATTTTTTGAAGGGCTCTTTTGGTTTGTTAAATCCTCCACTGAGACCTTTTGATTCACTGATGCTGCAGATATGCCATCTTCGCCATCATCATCTACGTCGTCAAGGCATATTATATCTTCTGATTTACAGTTTCTTGCAACCTCAATGTCGTTGCACTTTGTAGATTGTTCCTGAGAAAGATTTTTCCAACTATGCGCAAGAGACTTTTGCCCAGTATCCAATTTCACGCGCTTCACACTGCTCGATAGAGCTTTCGGCATGACATCGTCTCGATCTCTCTGACCCGGAGAACGTCGACTACCGTGCTTCAAATACACTTGCACAGCTTCTCGTTTTGTACTTTCCTGCTTTCGCACAGCGGACAACTTATCCTTGGCAGCTTTTGCTGTCTTCCTTTCGTCTACTATCGGTGACGGGTAAAATGTCACGCTGCAATCAGATTTCTCATTTTGCACAAGATCACTGCACGATGATGTCATTGCGTCAGTAATGCCATATCTGTTGCTTTTACTGCCGCCGATGATTACACCAACCTTTTTTTGCACGCTCAAAGGCATGTTGCAAGGTTCATGGATATACTCCAAAGGAACACCTTTCAGTTCAGGACAATGGCGTTTGATGAATACTCCGTTCGGATCCTGGTCTTTTCCTAGGGGAATCAAGACACTATTAACTGAGAGAAACCTTATTAACATTATAAATTGGTATTCAAGTTTGGAAACAGGTTGAGACAATTACCTTGTTTCGTGACGTTGTATACACGCATTGCATTGATTCCGGTTGTACCAGCTTGCATCTGCAATTGAGGGTAGTGGATTCCTGAGAATTAATGATAAAATGCAATTATCATGAAAGAATTACTTCAGTCTCATGCATCATTGTTGATACTACGACGAACATAGACGCAAAATAATCTCACCAGGTTCATAATCTAGAAAGACTCTTGCTAAATGCCCTGCAATCTTTTTCCAATCTAACCATAAGTTGTACGTAGCAAATGACACCAACATGGCTCTCATCCTAATGCAATCGAACATCGATGTGATTACTTGAAATATGGACATCCAGATTCAATCCTGTGAAAAATTTTGTTTAATAAAAAAGTGACAATGACGAACCTGAAATTAACCCAACCACACCGAATCAAGCACCGCATACATGCATCAACAAAGGGGAAACCAGTTCTTCCTTCACGCCACGCATCATAATATTGTTGATTGAAGTCACCAGGTTGCCTTCTCAATTGTGAAAACGCAAGGCATTGATCCTGGCACTCCAAATTCGGCTGCGTCTCCAATTTCTGAATAAAATGTGACCTCCAATGCATTCTCGATTGAAATGATGCGAGAGATCGCAACCAAGGGTTGTTCTTGACTGGAGTCGGTCCAGATTTTTTCTTTTGTGCTGCTCGAAGCTCCTCTTGCCTTTCTCGCGTGATGACAATCACATACCGCAATGATATATTACCCCAAGTTAGGTAGGGCGAAAGACGTGATCCAGTTGTCCACGACGTGTTTGGGGAAGAAATACCAGAAGAGTAATTGGCCCCACGATGAGAGAGGAAGGAGTTAAACGTTTCCAGCGCCTTCGTTTCACCTCCGTATTGTCTTTCAATCCGATCCCCTCTATGCTCAATAGGTATCTCACAAAGATCTGCAGGATTTATTGGAGTGTTGCATTTCCCATGGAGTTTTATTTGTTCTTTCTCCAGATCAAGTAGCCGAAATTGTCGCATCTGTGCAAGTTCTGATTCTGTGGGAGTCACCCAGATTTTTTGATTGAGGAATTTATGAAAATTTTTGGAAAAGTCATCCCGATTTCGGAGACATCTGGTCACTCCCGTCTGATCATACTCCCTTATTGGAACATTATTTGCACGGCACCATCGCCTCACTTGTTTATCTCTAGAAAAGGATTTGAGATGTCCACTCTCCATGTGGCAAAGGATTTGATGGATGGGTCTCTGCTTATGTATGGAACTAAATGTAAATGCTGCCCCTGCATGACAAACTGTTATGCATTTGAATTCGTGCCGGTAAATTTCTCCCGAAACCTGTTGTATTATATTTTGATTGTTGATTGTTCCTCCAGAGCTGACAGTTTTGCAAAAAATATTCTCTTCACCTGATAATTTCAGGTCAAGATCGACCAATCCTTCGTTGACAAACGCTACGTGACTGCCATGCACGGATTTTTCTCCGAGTTGATCGGGCTCGTAAAGATAGATAATAATGCATTGTCGATTGCCTCGTCCTCGAGAAATGAGGGATAGTGGGCCGTGGTCATGGAGCCGAAGATCTTTCTTTAGCCACACTACATCTATGGCATCGGCCATGCTATTGCCAAGAACACAATATAGCAAATAGCTATGCTTCAGTCTCGGTGTTCAAAAATGAGAAGGAATTTGTAGTTGCGACAGATTTGAATATGATTCGGCAGAGAAATCTATCATTGTAATTCGGGTGTTGTGATTTTTACACATCAAGGTAAAAAGCTATTTTTTCTCAAACAACAAAATGCTGACGTTGGAGCTTTTTTCAAAAAAGCTATTTTCGAAATAACTATTTTCAACAATTCTGATCTATTTTTCAAAGAAAAAAATGACTCAGGAAGAAAATGGATTGGCGAAATTCATTTGGCGAGTCTACCATCATTTTATGAACAGGACTGAATTGAATCTCACCAAAAATACAACATGTGATAGTTAACTCTAACACTAATAATAAGGAGGTATATTGAAGGTGACTGCAAAAAGTTAAGCACGCAGTCCTCAAAACCTAGTACTAGTCAAAAACTTCAATGAACTCTGTTGTGGTCTAAAATGAACCAAAGAATTTACATTTATGGGGAATAATCTATTGCTGGGCTCACAGACAGAATCAGACAAAAGTGTTGCTTGGTAAAAGTTGTAGCTGATATTCTAAACTATCTCAATACAACAGGGCTTATAATAGTTCCTATTATTTCCCTTTGTGCAATAGCCACTTCGACACTATTGGACAGAATTCACATGTTTTTTAGTTTGATGATTGTTAGATTTAAAGTGCAAACCATTAATATCTATATATATGGAAATGAAGATGTCAAATAGTATGTCAAATCATTTTGTTTGTGTACTAATAATAGAAGAAGTAAATTACTTGTAATTTATATGTTTTTGTTAATATGGGTGTTGCAAGCTGTAATATGACCGTATTTTAATGACAAAGTGGTTCCATTCAACTTTGCTCATTTTTTTACCACTAATCATATGAATATTCAGATATGTAGTCATTATGTTATATTTAAGAGAAACAACATGCAAAAGCTCCTAGCCCCATATAGAAGCAATATACAAATTAGAACATGATGCCCTATTGTAAAAATAAAATGGATGTTGAATCAATCAACAACCAACCTCTCTTGTCAGGTGATGTTGGCAAAAACAACTCTAAAATTATTTGACAGCAGTAGGGAATTAGTGTCCAAACACCAAATACCAAAAGCAAAAACAATGTGCAATTAAATACATCTTTTTGGACAACCATGACAAAGAAGAAGTCTGTTCCCATATGAGTCCAATATGAGGCTGCCATCAGGGTTTCAAACCCCAATCTCGCTCGGATTTAAGCAATACATACAGCTGGTGGCTATAAAGAATAGGATTTCGAAATTTGCACCTTGAAGATGGCAGATTGTCAGCACTGTAATGAGATAGCTCCTCAAAATTTCCCACCTTCTATTGTCAAATAACCCACAAGCACTACATCTCCAATTTGACACCACAATCAATGTCATCGTAATTGTCATTTCCAAATTGCTCCAAATCACCTCCAAGACCAAATGATTCAGCTGTAACCATGCACAAATCTAGTTCATCCTGCACACACATGAAGTGAAAACGAAACTAACATCTTTCTCTAGGGGCAAAAGTAATCAGAAACATGTTTCAACAGAATCAGCAAAGCAGAATCAACAAAAAAACAGAATGATTAGATGAAAAAG
>JALLPE010000587.1:0-18693 GCA_036940025.1 Conticribra weissflogii | reverse complement strand
ACTACACTCACTGTTGTGGATCATATGACCAAGATCATCACTGCTCTGAGGCCATATTCTACCCAAATTGACCTATTTGCGTGATAAGGTTGTTTGTCACTAGTTGGACCCAACCAATTGCCACCATCCCATTGCCCTGTAGACAAAACATAATTCTACAATAAATCCAAATTGTTTGAGACCCTAATCTGAGATGCAATTTTCTTGCAGGCATTTTATTAGAACACATGCAAACAAGTTAATGCAAAATATTAATCTATGGTGCTATGTTTCAGAATTTTATCTTGGATCCCAACTTTTTGGAGGAGTAAAATATTTATCTCATACCCTCATCATAGAGTGCAATAAGGTAGAAATGATATCAAAGAGATTCCTTTTTCGTTTGTGATTAAGGTCTTGATAGTTTTTACAAAGAGTATGACTACGATTGAAGATAAAAATCTTGTCATTGATGCCTATATATGTTCTGCTGATGACATTTACTAAACAACAACTGACATGTCTAGTCTCAATCCTGATTTGATGTCCTTTTCATCAAACCCCTACTCCATTTGCACTATCATTCAAAACGATGTTCTTGTTTTGCATACAATTCAGGCATGATTTACTTCCACGAATAAATCAGTTTTAGTCAGAGTTGTCACTTGAAGGTTACAGACATACCCAAATAATCATAAATCTGCTGCTGCAATTGAAAATGTTGGTTAGAGATGCGAAATCAAAAGTTTGAAACCGATTTGGAGGGTTGAATATACTTCTTAGCTGCCATTAGTGGTATGTGTACAGTCCCAACAGACTAGAAACAAAGGACAAACATACAAGCCCGTGCATATCAATTTCATCATCATAGCAGCGACTTGTTTTACGGCCTTGATTGATAAAACGACCTGAACTCATTCTTACAAAATGATTCGACCGTCCGAATCTATCTGCGGGACAATCGCATCTATATTACGTAGAGTATCACAGTTTTTTATACAAACAAAACGTACAAATCCCATGGACACACCTCGAAACCTCCTCAAATTTATTTTCCTTCAATAGATTGATAGGAAAATAGGCAACGTGTGTGCTTTTTTGATTTTTATCATGATCATCACTATCGAGGACTTCATCGACGGAATCGTCCACATCTAGAACCATATCAACATGAGTGAGATGCACTTCCTTCGCAAGTGGAAGAAGCAACGCCTCTGTAAAGACCTTTTCCCCTCCACACACCCACAAATCGACTTGGGTATCAATGGACTTAGTACTTTTGTCGTAACCATGGAGGTTTTCATTTTCGGATTCATCTACATCGATGACTTCATGTACCTTATCATCGTCATGTTTATTGTCGTTTGCCCTTTCCTCACAGGCAAGAGAATCACGTGCCAATTCCAAAGCTTCCTGAAAGGAACGAACAACCTTCACCACGGTGCCGACAGACATGGCATGATTTTCACCATTTCCATCCTTGCACTGCTTGTTGGCAGGAATCCAATCCCAAGTATTTTCATCCCGATCCAAACTACGCGAAATGACGATGCACATCCTAGCATGCTCGACGTGCTTCCCGGTAGGATCTTCGAGAAGAAACGTGTTCCGTCCCAAAATGATTATTTTATTTTTGGTGAGTTGTATGAAGCGATTTCTGTCGACCAACATGTCCTTCTTAATATCATCAGTGATTTCATGAACCGCAGCATTCACATTCCAGGGAAGGGAATGATTGATTCCGATAACGTTATTTTTGGTGAGGGCCGCCACAACGCCAAAATATGGCGTATTTTGTTGTCGAGTTCTTTGGATAGTTCGATGTGTATTATTTTTAGGTGTTTTTCTTTGATGATGGAAAGATGGAGTTTTTTGCTTGTGCACATTTTTTTGTTGTGTCCATGATGGCGATTTTTGTAAGAGGCTGCTGTTTCTATTGCTTGATAAAACCAGACGAGTTCTCGGAGTGGCACGAAGACGACATCGACAACGATTGTTACTCCACGCGCTCGGTAGCATCGAGATTGATAAGATAGATTCGGCAGTGGAGGTCACCATTCGAGAAAGAGGCGGAAGAAACGAGTATTTCTCGAAAAGGCCCATGATCAGAAGTTAGTAGAAGAAACGAAGCGAAGAGATGATATCTTTCTCCGTGGTGCTGGAGAAGCCATTGTAGCTCATCGCACTCGTTTTTGATATACCATATCGTGCGATGAAATGTGGCAAGGCATGAATAATGTGCATTCGGAAGTGCCGTGGCCGAATGCCACAGGGTGTGAATGTCGTAGGCTGGACAGTGTCACGTGTGGGAAGTTGACTTCTGACCGTTCCCTCTCTCTAGAGTGATAAGATAAAAAATCCCGCAGAACATTTCGCTTGAATTTGTGGGCCTATGCGGGCCTGTATAAACTTTTGTGGGCCATAAAATTACAAGACTTTTAAATTTTTTCCGCTAACATGCTGGGAAAGTGAATGAAAAAATATAAAAGTGCTTTTTGTGGCCCAGTCTAATGAGTATAACCATCCCACCATGGCGGATCTGAACAACCTCCTCGACGAAATGGAAGTCGACGACGACGACGGCGTCGATGTCAGCCTGTCGAACAATGACAATGATTACGGGGATGGAATCCAAAACGACGACGATGAGGGCGATGTTCGAGGTGTGGCCCGAAATGACGACGATGCCCACAGCGACAACGCCGAAACCGACGACCCTCTTCCATCAAGACGACCAGATATTCCTTCGGCGCTGGCCATAGCGGCACAGCAGCAGCAGCAGCAACAACAACATCGATTACAAGAAGAAGGCCTCCGCAAACCTCGATCAGGTCCATACGATGACGACTACGACAACGACCACCAGTTCCCATCCAACGAGGACGGTGATGACGACGACAACGAACAAAATCAACGCGAAGGAGAGAGAATTCTCGACCAAGACTACGAACAGCTCAAACAGCTCTGGATATCGGAACTCACCTCGCCGGAACTGATGCCTCACGATTCCGAAACGGTGGCATTGCATGTGGAAGTCTTGGCGGGGCAGGAGGAGAGCGTGGAGGAGTTATGGGGGATGAGTCGGGTACATCGCGGTGAGGGAGAAGGGAGTGGCGGCAGCGACGGAGGACCTACTGGAGAGATGGCATCGCTCATGGCGCAAATTTTGAAAATGGATGTGGATCGAACGAGGTTTATGTTGGTGGATTTGGCACGGTCGAGGATGGCCAAGATCGAGAACCATGCTTTGTTTAATCGGGAGCTGGTGGATCGCATGACTGACGAGGAGGTGAGCTCTTTTCTCGTTTTGACCATTGTTTGATAATGTTTGATTTTGTTGTAAATTCCGTCTCCATGAGGAGAAATTGAAATTGAGTCTTTGTTCTTGTCGTCATTGCGTCATGTTTTGGGTTGGTATTTTCTTGACTCTGACCTAAAAGATTTCTTGGACTCTGTCTCTAATTTGCAACAACGTGAAATATGCAATCACTAACTCCAATGAACACTTTTGTTCAACGCATGAACGTATTTTACCATAAATGGGATATTTATCCAACCAACGTCAACTGACATGACATCAAAATAAAATGATTTTCTGCAAAATCAAACAAATTTTGACAATCCCACGAATGAAATCAAAGGTGAAATATCTGAAAAACTACGGAGAACTACTCGAAAAATATCACCGTCGCACGGTACTGAACCACCTACCGAAAGAAGCCTACCGCAAACTCGATGAACCCGAAATGATCGACGCTCCCGACTTGGAACAATTCGTATTTTGTCGGGTATTGGAGACTGTGCAAATTGATGTTCGTAGTCAAACGAATGGAAATGGAAAATTAGGCGTGTTGGGTGAGGAGGACGAGGAGGAGGAAAGGTACGAGGATGAGGATTTGGATGGGATTCAGGAGCACGAGCCAGGTAGTTGTTTGATTGTCATGTATAAGGTTGTGAGAGATTTGATATTGGAGGGTAAAATCGAGTTGATGTTATAAGGAGAGCGCTGCATATCGTAGTTCGTTTTAAAAAAAAAAAGTAATGATTTATTTCGATGAAGAAAATATTTACATCACATTGTTACATGTGATCGTCAGTTAATATTGCAGTATGAGAGCACTAATACAAATTTTATGTTAATTAAGTTTGATGAACAGCCACTCTCAAATCATGAAGATTCATCACAAACCACTCTCTTACGTCGTTGGAAAGCTTTATTGCTTAAGTACTCCAGGATTATTTGGATACTTATTAGCGTTGATTTTCTAGAATGATTATATCGCACGGTTCTTCAGACACCATTACATTCTTCAATTATTCTTAATGACGAACACATCGCAATTTTTAGCATATAATTACAGGCTGTTCTTCGCTCTCCAGAACACATAATGCATTTTTCTCCTGCACGGGTCTTTTTGTGCATGCATTTCACGAACATTCAAGTGAAGGCTTGCGGTAGTGTGACTAACGTTTTATATCAAACGCAGGATATTTTTTGGAGGTGGAGTGAATCCAGAAGCGACATCCGCCACGTACAGTTGAAGCTCAAGAGCAAAACAAGAATCGGAGCAATTCACAAACCTTTTCCATTCATCAATCATCCATTTCCACATCCACGTCAATGATTGTGTTTTGTCTCTTAGCCCTCTTGACTGCATCTTCTTTCCCTTTCCCACCGGCACCACTTCCATTCACTCCACCATAATCACCAAAACCATCCGTAAAATCCGAAACACCATTCCCCCCTCCCATTCCGAACAATTGATCAAACAAACTCCCACCTACGACATCCTGATTCATCATATCATACGGATTGTTACACAGTTCCAACCCATCTCCCTCTGGATTTACCCGGCTCAGCGCCCCGCAATTCAAACAGACCGAGGGACTCCTCTCTTCGTTCTTAACGGCCCGTACGTTGAAAGCTCCGCAGCTCGGACAAGGGGCCTCTACGGTGAATAATGCCGTCCAGATTTGGAATCCGGCGATAAGGAGGAAGGGAGTTACGAGGGCTAGGAGGAANTGTTGCTGTTGTTGCTGTTGTTGCTGTTGTTGCTGTTGTTGCTGTTGTTGCTGTTGTTGCTGTTGTTGCTGTAGTTGCTGTAGTTGCAGTTGTTGCAGTTGTTGCTGTTGTTACTGTTGTTGCTGTTGTTGCTGATGTTGTGAGTATAATATTATAAAATTAAAAAAGTATTTTGAAAAATAAATAGCAATATCTGAGAGTCACGTGTTGATGTGAATGACACAGTGTCAACACGCGACTCAGAAACAAAAAATAGTCAAATGTTGGGAACTGACTCTCAATTTTTGAAAAATCAGCAACAAACCTGAAATGTTGCAACATTCTGTCAACATTTCATCAACAATTCCAACTAAGATGATTGTCATCATCATCATTGTTGACATTCTTGTCATGATCCATGTCATTGTCAAAAATGCCCATCTCCAAGACACATGTGTTTTTCTTCCCCACTTGCAATTCATCAGAGAGGAGCACAACCTCCCACAGAATTGAGGGGTTTATTGCCCAAACTTGCTGGGTGGGTACAACAGTCCCATCCAAATTGTCATGCAGTGGGAATTCTGTCTTGATGTGATTCTTGGGCAGCCTTGGCACTCCTGTCACCACTGGGGGAATCATTTTATTTCAAAATTCTCACTTTGGGGTGGCAAGAAAGAGGAGAGAAAAAGGGTCAGCCAGGGACAGGGCCTCCCCAAGGTTCTTGCAGGGTGACAAAAGACAGGAGGTTGATCAGCTTTTGTGCCACAAAGGATCTGTCTGGCTTGGTGTGCCTGGAGATATTCCTTCCATAACTCTGATGTTGATACAGAAAGTTGTTAGTGTCATAGCCATGGGAAGAGAGAGTTGAAGATGGCGAAGAAGGCTGTGCCGAGAGGGGAGGCGAAGAAGAGACCAAGTAGGAGGGCTGTGCCTATGGTGGGGAGGATGGATTGGATGGTTTGAAGGAAATTATTATTGTTGTTAGACGGGGGGAGATTGTAACCCATGGAAAGTGAGGTGGTGGAAACACGAGGTTGACTAAGTCTTTGGTGGGTGGACAGAGAGGATGAGAAGTGTGCGACTGTGGTTGGAGGAGAGGTTTTTTTAGATCGGGGAATGAATCCAAAGCGGTTACTTTGAGGGGAGACGAACGAAGTTAAGGCCGGTGATCCCGCAGCCATTGGGGAGATGGAGGCCATCGCGAGAATGGAAATTTTGGCTCTGGCCGTCATGGTGATTTGAGGCGAATACTGCAGTTTCTCAACACCTCCAAAAGTATTCTACATAATAATTATCGTCGTCCTGAGACAGGTTTTCCAAAACGCAGAGATGTAGAGAGTACCTACCATATGTATTGTAAATATTCTACAATAATAATAGTAGAGAGTATCTTTTCTACGAACTGGCATAGGAGTTAGTAGAGTCGCGTTTCAATCTGAATCGTACTGGTTCCTCCGTAAAAATTGCAATGAACCACAAAAATGCCCATACTTTACCCTACAGTAAAAAGTGAAATAAATAGGAAAGACCATAAGTGGTGGTCAAAAAGATTGAGTTGTTATGGATAACATGGTAGGGTAGTTACAAGAAGATTTCCACGGAAACAACTAGTACAAGGATTTAATAATTGGTAGATAAAAAAGCTAAAATCTCCTCAAGTTCACCCATTATTAAGGTTCTAACAGGACTTCTTTTTATTACTTCCAAGACCCAAATACTTCGGAGCTACTACCCTATATTGGTAGTTTTGTAGTCTCAAAACAGGTGTGAGATGGTCACAATATGCCTAAGAATGGCCCCCAAAATGACCATGAATGTGCAGCCATCAATGCAAACTTTGTCATATAATTTTAACAAGAGTTTAAAATGTGATTATGAGGAAACAAATTGTTTTGTTAAAATCACAAGTGTACTATAGCATATACAATGCATATTCTGATTTGTTTTATACTGATCTTGCACTCATAATTTTTGCCCTTGCATACAATATGTTAAAAAATCAACATTCAGGTCAAAACCTCACACAAAATTAGCTTAAAGGGTAAAATTTTCACTTCATTTTGTCTTTGAGCTATTTTCAAAACATATTTTAAGTTTAATAGCAGCAGGAAGTTTTGTTGAATCTATTCATCATTGATTAAAGATTACTCTGGTACGTTTTTACATATATTGGTGAAGAATAGTAGGAAATGGATCTGATCAGCTATGTGAGCCCATTGGACTTTTCCTCAGGGCACAAGACTTCATGTTGTAAGTGCAAAATATTTCCCTCAGGTTAAAACAAACCAGGATTCTAATACCTATTTCAAAACACAATGTGCTGGTCAAGAGTGGTTCCACAATTAATACTTTGTACAAAAATTTTAAGGTGAATGAAGGTAAATACATTCAAAGTTTTTTGTAAAATTTTATAACCTTCTTATGTTTGAGTTTGGGTTGTATTACTGCTAAACAATAACACAACAACACACAAAAATCATGATCACTTCCTCCCAAATTCCCCACCACAACACTTAACAGCTACATACTACATATGAGTTACCAATATCATGGCAAAGGTGGTGTCATCAATGGCTTATTTATGTTTTCTTACATTTTTGCAATGATGTCATTCAAAAGTTGTAATGAGCAGTATCATCTTATCATGAAAAGTGTGGACGCTGATATGAAAATTTGTCGATGTTACAAAATAGCAGAAATTGTTGTCATACCTTTCTTTAGTCTATTCGTATTTTGATGAAATGAAACTCTAATGATATGTGATAGTTGCTTGCACATGTCACATGGTGATGAGCGGATTGATAACCTTTGTCAACTGGAGCTATACAATTTTCTGTTTATTTTGTAGACATGTGACAGTTGTCGACAATTTCATCATCTTTGCAATGATTTTTGAGTTCTTGAATGTAAAAATTGATATTTCATTGAAAAATAACAAGGTTAGAGATGCTTATTGGTTTGCAATCTCTAATGTTGATTGCATGACAAGTTGGGGCTACCAATACTTCCTCTTTAAAATCATACATCTATACTTTCCAATGAAGTGCAGCTTTCTTTCAAGCAATGTTCATATGAGATGATTATGTTGATGTCATAGAGGTAAATGGGAAGTTTTCAAATCAAGCCTCTTTTTGTGAGACTTGTCACGAATCATTGTTGTAACAATGGAAAACATATACTTAACAGAAAAATGGAATCAATATGTCAATCATACAAGAAAAATGCCTGTGATGTGTGGGTCATTTCTTTTTGAAAATCTCACCTTTCAAATCCCATTTAGTTGCAGCATTAAGGATACACAGGACAATAAGAAGTAAGCCCTTAGGTGTCACATGCCAAGAGTCAAATGAGAATTATGCAGCACTAATATCACAAGCATTCAATTTTATTACAAATGTAATTCAGCATGGATATTTTCATCAAAATTAGGAATTCATCATTTGTTTAGAATTAATAAAAATAGGTTACACTGAATCATTTTTTGCATCTGCATCCTTTGAATAGTATCAGTCAGTTTTCCAGTCAGTTTCTCTTCTATCTTGTCACATGGTTACACTAGCATCTTCAAAGCAAGGGAAACTTCATGAACGAGTGATGATTATTGCAATCTCCTTTGACATTGTATTATTTGTCTTTCTATGTTAGAGTTTTTTCTGTTGAAAACTTGATGATTAAACAATAGATCTGTCCCCATGAGATAGATTAGTATAGACAAGAGTAATGTCCAACAGTCCAATCAAACTAGATTGTATGTTACCTTATTGTCTTTCACACAGATTCTGTGTTCGCACTGATCACCTTGGTTACACATCCCAAAACTTAATTTCAATACAAGTTATCATCTATTCAAGAGCTCTAATGTATCCTTTTATTCAGTTTTCCATAGTTACTGCAAGTAAATGTTATTAACTGATTACTTAAATTATTGAAATTGACCTCGAGCAGTGTACAGCATTATTGTTTTGCCATGCGGAAAAGTCAAGTGGAAAGGTACCTATCATTTTGATGTTGACAATTAATTTCTTATTATTGAAAATGCAATGTTACTCTGACTGAAAACATAACATATTTATTTTACATTAACAATAATAATAATTCCTCTGTATAAGACAATTTAGTTTTTTCAATTTTTTGTATTCATGAATTTTACACTGCTGAAAATAAAAAGAATGTCCAGAGATATTTTTTTGATTATTTTTTTCAGTCCCAAATGAAGGCTGATTCTTACGTGTAGGGCAATATTTTGATCTATAGATTCCCTTGTCACAAATGGTTACATCATCATTCAATTAATGTCAGAAAGGAGTCAAAAAAGGCCATCACATCATAGCCATGCAGTCATGAGCAATATCTAAATTGCAAGCTATGTAGACATGCTGGCCCATACTTCTTGCTTACTCATGACCAACCAACAGCAATCAGAGCCCCCCGGTTGGTACACTATGATCCAATTATTATTGTTTCTGATGCTTGGAAAAGTCTCAGGGATATTTAATTTTGGACAAAATAAGCCATAAGCCCCAGGGACTAATGATATGCCAATTGTACATGAAAAACGTGGTGTTAAAAAACTGATTGTGCAATAGATATGGAGCAGTGCAAATTCCCATATCAGCTGGAATATGGAGTCAACATGTAGGGGATGAGATGGTGATGATGGTTGGTTGATTGGTGGGGTTGCCTGGACAGGGTGTTGCAGCTAATGTCATAGCCATGAGGTCACAAGAATGAAGAATGAGGTCCAAACCGCCCTTACCCCTTGCTTCTGTGGCATATGTTTTAAGTACTTTGCTAGTCACTATGAATCAAACCAAAAAATAAACATCCATTCCTTTCATCTTTCAAAAAGTCAAAAATTTGATCTAATCTTACAAGTTTGAAATGTATTTCTCGGCAGAATGTTCAGTGATCTCTTACTCAGTGAAAACATATGAGGAGCTCTTGCTGTGAGCAAGGGTTCACTGTAGATCATATGTAGATTTTGACTGTAGAAAATTGAAAAATAAGTATGACTAAAGATAAGTACTGAATGGTAGAGAACTTAAACAATAAAATACGGAATTTATTGCTGCAAGCAAACTTTCTGGGAACCACTTCAATAGTTTTAGTACACCAAAGATCCTCTGAGCAATGTCCAGTAAATGACATCTTGTAGCAATCAGTAGAGAAATATAATAAGTAAATGGGCATGTCACTAAATCACACTAGTATAGATGTTGGGTATGAATCAGTACAATTTGTTTCCTGCATAGTACGAGTTATATTTTTATTAATTTTTAACATGAAGAAACCTTGTCACAAAATGTTCTGTAAACCGCATCCAAAAAAGTAAAATCTCCAAGATATCATCACTTTTTAGCAACATTGAAATGTCAATAGCATGAGAATGGGGAGCAAACTTGTAGTGTATCAGTATCAATATTTGAACATAGCTCAAATATTTTTTGAATATTGTGTCTACACAAAAGCACCATATCATTTACTGTATCTTACAATTGCCCTATATTTAGCTAAATTAAATTATAGGTAATAAACAAAGAATTGATTTGCAAAGTGTTTAATATCATTTCATAATTACCATATGAAATTTTGTTAATCATTGAAAGTCAATGCAGTGACATTTCAATTGTCACTTTCTGATAGTGTGTTGAGGACTTGTTTTTGTTAGGAAATGTGTTGAATCAACACTTCAAACAAAAGCACTATAACTGTTCAAAAACACAGTCAACTTTGACAGGTTCCAATAGTAACAATAGCATTGCTATGATAAAGAAATGAATGTGATGTCACTACCAATATCCAGGCCTAATGTCAAATAATCAGCATCTAAGCACACATAATAACATTGTGGCATCAATAATATATAGTTACTGCAACAATTAAAGTGTCACTGCTTTAATAAGAGGTCATTGTAACATTTTTGTTGTTGATACACAATCATTATAGTGTTAGAGCCTATGTTGTTTTCATTTATTACTACTGTCCTTAATTGTAGCAGTTACAAAAATAATAATATATTTGAACAATCAAACAAATATTGACAACAATTTTAATCTATGTTGTAATTTGTTCCGATTCAACCAAACTACCCTAGTAATAAACATGGTTATATATTATTTGCAAATCCCCATTGCACCTTAGAATTATTTGAACACCAATCTAGTAATAATACTAGCAGCATCCTCCCAAATTGACTTTAATCATGAACAAAATGGGTGCAATAACAATATTTAAAATTATATGGAATAGGTGTTCAATGTAATACAATTATATTTAGATTGATACAGAATTTCAATTTAGTACCACAACATATATCATTACAATGACAACTAATTTACACTTAAACACCTTGTTCAAACAAACACACCATTGGCAAGAATTGGAAGAATAGCTGATCATTCTTTATCTTCATTTTCATCCTCACCCAACAATGCAGCACAAAATTAGCTTTGTTTTCTCTGTTGTAATCAAACCATGCATTATTGTGGGGGTGATTAATCAAGCCATTATCTTTCAGTTTCTTGATTGTAATTCCAATTTTATTGTATTTTTCTTTCCAAACTCTAATTACCACCAAAGAGATTATTCTTCATGTTCTTATTTTGTCTTGAAGTTCACCTTCTTTGGCTTTGTATTTGTTGTTTTGGATTTTTATCATCACCATCACCCTCCCCACCCAGAGTTGTTGTTATCCCCAAATATGTCATCTCCAATGATTGGTGTAAACCCATACTTTTCAGCTTCTTCCTTGGAAATGGCATTCACAGTCCACTAATCAGTATTAAAAACAATGCAATGACATATGTTTTGTCACTGATGACAATTTCATTCAAGACGGGCATCTCTTGTCTAATAACCTGGGTATATTTTGCACTGCAAAGGAAATATATGTCTGAATAACATGACTTTCCTCTCATCAGGCTTGTGATAGCTGATGCAAATCAAGGCTGGAATACACTCTGTTTTATCATTTAAGCATATTCTCAACTTGATCACAAAAATTATTCCTCCAAACACACTAGTAAATTGTTCCCTCAGTTTTTGTGTATCATTTCCAGCTATGCACTAAATTTCTCATTCACCATAGCAGAGAGGCTACAGTTCCAATGATGCCCCCAACTGATGTAATCTGGCCATCCCAGTCCCTTTGATGACATGTGGCAAACACTTCCACAGACTTCAATATTAATTTATTTATGCATCTAACAACATTATTTTGATAAGGTCAATTACTGCTTTTGTCTTTGAAAATTCTCTAATCTTTCTTATGAGCTCCCATACATTGTTGCTGAAAAATTAAGTGTTGCATCCCCCCCTCCTTATTTGCAAGTTACCAATTTTTGAGCTCTCTCACCTTATGTTCCAGTGATTGGCACTTTCTGAAAAGTTTTAATTTTCAAATGTTCCCTTGAAGTCAATGTTGCATTATCACTTTTTGGTATATCTGCTAAAATAACTGCCAATGGTGAGGTTGCAAGGAACATCTTGGAGTCCAGATTGCAGGTATGGAATATTATTTCACATCATTTAACCAAAAAATTCTTTATCATATGCTAAAAAAATGAATTGTGATCTGAATGATCACATTTGATGTTTGTATTGCTGATTGTACAAAGGGTCAAAGCATTTAATTGGTATTAATGAAATGAATTGTAACAATGTGATTGAAATTGATTTGATAGTAGCTAATTGAAAAAATGTGAATATAAGTCTCCACTCTTGTGTTGCCATAAATGATAGGACTAAAAAGAAGGATTACATATTTGTTGTAAATTTTATTCACTTAATTTCTATGCAATTTGTCACTTGTTCCTTGATTTAATTTTTCAAATTCTGTGCAACACACCATGATGAAATTCAATATATCAATCTATTTCAAACAATCAAATATTTAATAACAAAAAATGTTGTTGCATCAAAAACAAAATTGTTGTAGTGTGTTGAAGAAGAATATAATTATTTTGCTTAGTTGACAATGGTCTGGCCTGGCCTCTTGAAAATTTGAGGACACTTTTGAGGACATAGGACATGTCCAGGACATGCCCTTTTTATGTGCCAGGGCATTTCCTGAAAAAAAGTCCGGATTCCCAAAGTCATTTGAGCACATATATCTGTGTCCTTGGAGTTAGAGGACATAATTTAAAACTTAAATGAAACTTAGATAAATAAATGAAAATTATAGTTATACTTTACTTGATGAGAACTATTAAAAAATTCAATAAAAGCACTGGAGTGTTGTATGAGAAAGTGCTTTACTCTTGGTGTATTAGACTTTTATGAATTATATATTATATTAGAGACTTGAAAGATAATGTCTGATTTAATACTGTATATATCATGTTTTATTTTACACTAAAAAATTTATAAATACAATTTGACAATGTCTTTTTCATGGAAGACAACACAACAAAAATCCCCATCCTTCCCATAATGACCACTTAAAATCACTCACCTTGTGCTCCTTTTTCTTGTTTTTCAACTATTTCCTCTCCATTACCCTTAGTAGCACCCTTGACACCATAACCAGAGGGAATGCCCCTGCTACTATTGCCATGGTTGCATCCCAACCACTGTTGCCACAGGAAGCACCCTTGCCACCATTGCCATGGGGAGTGCCCATGCCACCATTACCACAGATGCACATGTGCCGCCATTGCCACAGGGAGCACCCTTGCCACTGTTGCCATGGGAAGAACTTGCCACCATTGCCATTGGAAAAACTTACTGCCATTGCAACAGGGAGCACTCTTGACACTGTCACCCCTTTGATCACCCTCATATGAATCAGAAAATACATTCACTTATGTCTTAATTCTTGGTGATGATTAAATTTTCAAGAATCTTGTTTAATAAAAATATGACTAAAATCTATCTTTATCATTATGATCTTTTAGTGTTTTTTGAAAATGTTGTATCAGAATCTCCATTCACTTATTTCAGTTTCAGTTTCAAATTTTCGATCATCTTGTTCAACAAATATTGCCAACACAATTGAAAACTGTTGATATTCTGGTTGTATTTAATGATTTGATTAAAATATTTTATTACATTATTCTTTATTTTTGTCATGATGATCATCTAATGCTTTCTAACAAAGTCTGAATCAGAAAAAACATTTGTATATGGCTTACTGATGATTGAGTTTTTGATAACCTTGCTGAACAAAAAATTGCTGGTTGTAAAGATTTCATTACAGCAGTATTCATTATCATCATGATGATGTTTTAGAACATGTGATCTAAGTTTAAATCAGAAAATACATTTTTTATTTACTTATGCTATTTTTAGGATCATAGTTGTTGCCTTGCTCAACAAAAATATAGTGAACAAAACTGAAACATTTTAAAGATCTTTTTTGCACTTTACCAAAATAATGCTTTTGCAAAACTTCTTTCTTGCAAAACATCTTTTTCAGAAGAAGCAAAAAACATTTTTGTGCACAATAAAATCCAGCTAGTGCTGACAAGAACTAGCTGATTGCATAAAATCCTGAATGCTTCGACCAATTATTTGGATCAAATACTGCGGAATGGATGAAGTAGTGACAAGCACAAGACAGAAAAATGTTGGAACAGATGGTTATTAATAATGGATGATGAAGTTAAAAATCAGTCATAGTATTATCCCCAGAACATTGACATGAAGGATGATGCATGTGCCCAAATCCAAAACATCACATTTACAAGAGAAGTGGCCAGACTTGATAGCTCATAATTTTTACTTAGAATACAGGTAAAGCATATTAGTTAGTGTTTACCCAGGCCATGGCCATTACTGCTGCAAAGCATACCTTTTTAATTTAAATCAATCTAGTATGTCAGACCAATTGTCACTACAAACCCCACTGCATTCACCATGCCCCTTTGAATCAATTACCTGCACATGCGGAAGCATTATAAGGATGAGATTGCAGCTTTCCTGCAAATGTTGACATGCTGAGCAAAGAGCTTGCTTTCCTCTTTGAGAATGGTCATGCCTAAGCAGAGGATACCCACCCCAGATGCATCCTTTTCTAGAAAAGAGCCACTGACATTGGCCACCACGTTCTGTGGACAAGAGATGGGAAGGACTCATAGTGGCAATCAAAGTGTCTGTTGGCCAAGCCTTACCACAAGGGCTCATGAGTGCCCCCCTCCCCCCTCCTGAAAGACATGCCAGAGTAAGAATTCGGATCAAATATTGGTGATGGCGCATATCCTGCCAGCCCAGTGAGCTCCAGTGTCCTGTTCCTGGGGAAGGTGGACAAATGTCACAAGCAGCACAGGAGGGCAGGTTGCCGGAAGCTAGGAGGCAATTGAAGGTACTGCAGACCCCAAGGAAGAGGAATAGAAGAGGGAGGAAGTCAAAGATGGCAAGGAGGATGAAGAGGGCATAGGCAGAGAAAAAGAGGACAATGATAGTTCAATCTATGAAGAAAAGGAGGGTCATGCTGACCCAGATAATTTCCTGCCTAGATTAGAGGGACATGCAGCAGGTGCAGTTCCACTAGCAGAGGCAAACCAGGCCAGTGATTGGTCCTGTGACCCGGGGCTGAGTCTGAATGCAATACACAGCCTTCACAGCACTAGACTACAAGCCAGAAGGCTTGAGCAGTATGGGACTTTGTATCTCTGAACACAGTTGAGCAAAGGGCTCTCCTTGTGGCTGCCAACAGAACTACTGGTGCAAGGATTATTCTTACCCTTGGCTTGGTCAACAAAATAATTGATGTCATAGTGGATGAGAAGGGATATCATAAACCCAGGTCTTGAGGTGGCTCAATAAGAAAGGGAACAAACAGTTGGCATCTGCTATCTGTAAGCCCAGAGGGATGAAGAGTGGGATCCAGGATCCTGAAATTAATTCCCTCTTTGATCTTAGGTGATCATCATGGACATGTGCTTTGCACTTAAGTACCAAAGCTGCCGTGGAAACAAGTATTGTCAACGTTTGGGAGTTCTGGCTCCAAGAAAATCGAGGAGGCGCATAACAATAAGGTTGCATACAACAACCACCCTAAGTGGGATTCAAAGAACTGTGCGTTCAATGCTGATCTGATTGAGCAGCATTTTGTCAGATCCAAACATTTATGGGACACCCTGTGCTTACCACATACAAGAGAACCCAACCCCTGCAGCAGAGTTGCCAATTAGTCTTGGAGTGGACTTGTTTGATGGCCAGATTATCAAGCAGTTACCAATCATCAAGAATATCAAGCTTCTGAGTGACTTAAAGTATCCCAATTAGGAGCCCCACCAAATATGAATACCCGTGAGGCTGCAGAGGATGATGCACACTGCTTCCAGAAGCTGAAGTGCATTGTGCTGGGCATCGAGGCTGAAATTTACATGGGCAAATTCAATTTTCACTCTGAGTTATGTGCTGCCTGGAGGAAATTGCATTATAACTTCCTCAAAGACATGCTTGCGTGATCTGGAAAATGTAATCCAGCACGACAGGTATAAAGGGCCATCAAAAGGTTTTACTTTTCAACATACATTGAGCACCACAAGACAATATACCAAGCCATGCTGACTTTGGCAAAGAAGACAAATCATGTTGTTTATGACCCCGGCTCAAGGGTTTACTACTTCTTTAATGGATTTACAGACCCCTCTCTTTCCTAGTCCAAGTTGTCCCTGGATGCTGATCAGGCCAAATATTTTAACAATTTTGATGCCACCTTGGACTACCTGATGAATCAGGTCTTGCACCAAAAGGTTGACCAGTGGCTTCATATTACTGGCATTGGCAGCAGTGCCCCCAAGACTGCCAAAACCGATGATGACAAGGGTCAGGATCTAGAGATGCCTGCTGTGCTCTCCATAAGCCCAAGAAATGGGCTCAACTATTCTCTACCCTGAAACCCAGTGTGAGGAAGCATTATACAACAGGAGGTGGCACTGGATGCAGCTACAGTGGTGACTGTAGACGCCATTGTGCCAACTGCAGGCAGAAGGGCAAAGACCTTAAGGCTCTTGCTACCTCTGTTGCTACCCTCTCCCAGTACATTGACTTCATGGTAGTTCACATAGGAGCAAAGAATTATGTTGACAATGAAAGCCTGCTGCAAATGAGATGATGAGCACTAAATCAAAGAATTGGACACTCACAAAGAATCCCAAATAGGAGAAGGAATATGCCAGACTCTGTCTGATGGGCCCATTCCCCAGTAGTTATTTGTGCCCTATTTTCACTGTGCAGTCATTGGATAGTTGTGTTAAAGATAATGTTCATGTTGAACTTGAATCACATGCTGATAATAAAGTTGTAGACTCAAATGAATTGGGTGTACATTATCATGAGCACTATTTAGATATCTACTATTATGGTAGTAAATCTAGACTAAGAATATTACTAGTGTTGATGCTGCTGTAGTATATGACTTCTTCCAGACAGGGGACTTGTCAATTTTGCTTTATTAGCCAAGTATGGTGTGACTGTTACATGGGAAATTTCGAAGACAAAATGTGTCCTGCATATGCATGGTTTCTTCCAGATGAAGTTTGGCTGATTTCCTATGGAAATGTTTTCTGGAGGATGAGGGTAAATGAATTGAAGAAATTTAGGACAACAACCTTGTTGACAATACCACATATGCATTAGCTTATGCACAAAAAGATTACATTTGTTACTATCACTTGAAGATTGATGTAGCTAGTCATTTTATTTTGGGAAGAGATGAAAGGCATCTTTTGTTGTTATCATAAAAGCAATTGCTGGATCAATATTGGCAGTGCCAGACATGGACAGAGAGTAGTACTCATTTTTTGCTGTGTTTCCATTTTGCTATTGGGATAAATTTTTCTCTGCTTTCATTAAAAAGTGAAATTCATGATTATAATTTTAAAATATTTTTAACATATTAATACTGATTTGATTTTAAACTTTTTTATTCACAATAAAAATACTCTGTCAATCATTTTTTGTTCCTTCAATAGAAGAATTATCAGTCCAAATGAGGCCTTCATCATGAACATTTAAATTGTATTGTTTATTTGTCCAGTCAACTGTTAAACTTGACAGCCTCTCAAATGTCACCATCCTTGCACCCCTTCAAAATATTGTTCCAAAACCATCTTAAATGGAACACTTAAATGTTTTGCACACAATCATTGTATTTATTAAACCAAATCCTCACATTGTTACAATCAAATGGAGGTCCCACAATGTCAGCATAACTGATGGTGTCATCAAGACAACTTGCAACTGGAGCTTCAGATTTTCATGTGTCAAATCAAAAGCTTTTGTTGTTCCAACATCTAATCAACAACCAAGAATTTTGATACACAGTAGCTGGTTGTACAATATATATACTTAAGAGTGTTAGGAATGATACTAGTTACACATCTGGAATAAATAAAAACACAATTACAATTTTACCCTAATGCAGTGTAAAGCAGTGTAGGTCTACTTACCTGTGAAATACACTATGTGTCTGCTCACACTGGTCAAAAGGCTAGATCAGGGTCAAAGTGGATTATTATGTAAGCCGACTCAGTGTTTGAGTACACAGTACCCCGGTCCAGGATGGTTGGATGGCGTTCTACAATGTCCCTCCCTTCTGGGATTAGTTGGAATTGTCGAATGTCGCGACATCTCAAAATTTAGCGAGACCGACACCGACGCACGACATGTCCAGACATGTTGGAAAAAAGCCCAAAAAGTGCCGAACTGTAGGGCAAAAAAAAATGTACTTCCAAGCATGCTTTTTTCTTTTTTTTTCGTGCGTT